>JAULBY010037745.1:0-14141 GCA_032358315.1 Ophiocytium majus | reverse complement strand
CCCCTGGGCGAGATCGTCAAGGGCATCAGCACCGCGACAGGCAATACCAATGGCTACGGAGCTTTGATGCTCTTCACGGGCACCAATTCCGCCTCAGCCGCTGCCGGCACTACTCTCACTTTGGCAGGTGAAGCCACCAATTTGGCGGCAGGCGTCAACACCAATGAGCGCGGCATCTTCGTACAAGGCGGCTATACGTTAGCTGCCAGTGGCGATATTACTTTGGACGGCTCCAGCAAAAGCTCGGAAGGTATTGCTTTTGGAGGCACCATCAACATGGCCACCGTTGCGGGCGTGACCAACAAACTCACAATCAAAGGCACAGCAGCAGCATCTAGTAATAACTCTTGGAACGCCATCAATTTCTCTGGAGCGATCAATGGCAATGCGGCCACCAGCTCCATCAACTTTCTAGGCGACGCTAAAAACTTGAGCGGCGCTAACAAGGACAACGCAGTCAACATCTCTGGCGCGGTCACGGGCAGTACGGCCAACGTCAATATTCAGTCGACTGGCGCCACGATCGTGACAAGCGCAGCCATCACGGGTGCCAACATCTCGATTGACAACAGCAATGGCACCATCAATGCGAGCACAGGTGCGATCACAGCAGGTGCGGGAACAGCGGGAACAGCACTTGGCATTCAGTTAGGTGCGGCAGTTACTGCCACTAATAATTTGAATGTTTACGGCGTTTCGTCAGGCAATATTGGTCTTCGCTTGGTCAGCTCAGTACCCATTTCTGGCGCCAACATTCAGGCCACAGGCAAAACGACTAACGGTGCCAACGGTGTTTTATTGAACGGTACAAATACTATTTCCACCACAGGCTCCAGCGGTGACAGCTTGATCAAGGGTATCACCACTGCAGGTGGCACAAACGCACTCTTGGCTTGGGGTGGTCTTAACCTTAATTCGGCCACAGGCACAACACTAACCCTTTGGGGTGATGGCACGAACACCAGTGACAGGGCGGCGCGTTTTGATGGTGGCGGCACGACCACCGGTGCAGTCACTTTGAAAGGCACGTCCAATAACGCCACGGCCTTGATGCTTATCAACGGCGCGGTCACGGCCAATGCCAACAGTGCGCTCACCTTGTCGGGTGTTACAGCAGGATCTGCCCAATCAGGTGTTTATTTTGTGAACAATGGCGGCGTTGGTCTCAGCAACGGGGCAACGCTTAACATCACAGGGCAAAACACCAATGCAGCAGGGGCAGGAAGTGGTGTCTCAATTGCGGGGGCAGGTATCACCAAAGCTGCTGGTGCAACTTCGGCTGGGGCAGTTTCCATCACCGGTTCTACCTCTTCTGCCTCGGGTTCAACGGGTGTCGATGCGCCATCCGGCGTGGCCACTGATGGCAATATCGTTATCCAAGGAACAGTCGCATCCTCTTCCAGCACTGGCGTCAACATCGCCGGCGCTGTGAACAGTTCAGGCACAGCCACCACCATCAACGTCAACTCGAACTATGCCATCACAAACTCAGGTGCCATCAGCGTTTCAGGTGCAACGGGCACGGGTGCAAGCATCAACTTAAGCTCCACGAATGCTGGCATTTCTGGCCTCGGCACCATTGGTAGCACGACGAATAAAAACGAAAGCGTCATCTTTACCCAAGCTGGCACCAGCACTTATTCAGGGGCGATCAATGCTGCTAACTTCACCAAGGCTGGTGTAGGCGCTTTGACTTTGGATTCGTGGATCGCGACTACACCAGAAACCACCAACATCTCCAACGCCTATACGGTTAAAGACAGTAGCAGCCTCACACTGTCTCCCGGCTCCACATTAGCCACACTGGCACCTGTGAGCGTCAATGTAGAAAACACATCAAGCTTCACACTCACGGGCAACAGCAGCAGTCGATGGAACAACACCGCCTTCAACTTCACAGGCGGCAGCGGTGGCGGCACCATGAATTTGGGAGGTAACCCGATTGGTGCAGCTAGCACCACCAACACCTTCAGCACCACGGGTGGAGCGACCAATACGATTCTTGGGGGCCTCAACGCTAACAGCGCAAACATCAATTTCAACCTAAACGCTGCGACCAGCGGCACCAGCCTGCTAGACGGCAGCTTTGCCGCCATCGCATTCACACAAAATAGTCAAGGTGGTTATGGCATTGGCAGCTCTGGTGCGGGCGGCAATGCGGGAACGATCAATATGTCGGGCGGCGGCAATTTGCTCTTCAAAGACAGTGCCAGGGCCACCACCTTCAACATCAATGCTGGGCAAGTTCAAGTTGGTGATGGCAGCGCAGCCACTGTGGCTGCAACGGCCACCCTTGCTGCCACCAACGTGAGTATTGCGGCTGGATCTCAATTGACCTTCAACCGAGCAGAAGCGTACAGCAACGCTTCAGTCATCTCAGGTGCAGGCAGCGTGATTCAGGCAGGTGCCGGAGTCGTGACCTTGACTGGCGACAGCAGCGCATTTGCTGGTGCCACGATCGTCAACGCAGGCAAAACCTTGGCCATTGGCTCAGGAGGCTCTCTGGGTGCAGCGGGCAGCACGCTCACGCTGACCGATGCCACTTCTAATTTATCGTTCACCAACACATCGGGAACCTCAACAGTCGCCAGCACCATCAGCGGCTTAGGAACGGTGACAGAAAACGGCAGTGGCGGTACCGGCGTACTAGCGGCCAACAACACCTACAGCGGCATCACCACGGTGAGCGCGGGCACCCTGCAAATTGGCAATGGCGGAACCACCGGAACGCTGGGTGCGGGCGCAGTGACCAACAACGCCGCGTTGGTCTTTAATCGCAGTAACGAAATGACGGTCGCTAACGTCATCAGCGGAACCGGAACTTTGACGCAGTCAGGTTCAGGGACGTCGATTTTGAGCGCAGGCAACACGTACTCAGGAGCCACCACCATCACCGCAGGTACGCTCCAAGTCGGCGCTGGCGGCACCGTGGGAACCTTAGGAAGCAACACCGGCGCGATTGCCAACAGCGGCACCTTAACGATTAACCGCAGCGACACGGTCAGCATTGCCAACATCATCAGCGGCACAGGCTCACTCACCCAAGCGGGCGCAGGAACCACGCAACTTACTGGCACGAATACGTATTCAGGAACCACCACCATCAGCGCGGGTACGCTTCAAGTGGGCACTGGCGGCGCAACAGGCACCTTAGGCACCAGCGCGGTCGTTAACAATGCCGCCTTGGTATTTAACCGAAACGCCACAACCGACCTGACCGTCGCTGGCGCAATCTCTGGCACCGGAACCTTAAGCCAAGCGGGTGCGGGTAAAACCATTTTGACAGCTGACAACAGCTACTCAGGCGCGACGTCTGTCAGCGGCGGCACGCTGCAAATTGGCAACGCCACGACGACCGGTACTTTGGGAACCACCAGCGCGGTGACCTTATCAAACAACACCACTTTGGCGTTTAACCGGACAGCCAACACCACCATTGACAGAACCATCAGCGGCGTTGGCAACGTCACAGCCAACATCACGGGCGACTTGGCGCTGACCAGCAACATCGCGCTCACCGGAACAAACACGATCAACCTCACGGCCTCGGGTTCGATCACCGAAACGGCTGGAAGCTTGGCGGCGACTAACCTTTATATGACAGCCACCAACGGTGGCATTGGCGCAGTAGGCAATCGCATTCAGAGCAACGTAACCAATTTGTCGTTTAGCGGCGGTGGTAATGTGTTTGTGACAGAAGCCAACGCGGTGACAGTCGCGGGCCGAACAACGGCCAACAATGGCAGTATTGACGTTGCCACAACACTGGGCACGTTGACGGTTAATTCTGTCAACAGCATCAACGGCATCACCGCCAACGGGACCGGCAACATCACCCTCAGCGGAAACGCCGCCACTGGTCATGGGCTCTCGATCAACAAAGTTGTCACCGCCACCAACGGAGATGTCTCTCTTACCGGCACCACGGCCAGCACCACTTACCCCAACGCCGGCGTTTATTCGCTTAGTACCGTCTCCGCTAAGAACATCACCATGGTCGCCGAGTCCACCGCAACGAGCGGTACGTTGTTGGGTTATTACGGCGCCTATGGGGTATTTAATGCCTCACAATCACTCAGCCTGACGGGCATTAGCCGCTCGTCTGGCAATGGTCTTTACACCTACGGTGGCAGCTACCGGTCGGGAACCGGTATGACTGTGGTGGGCACATCTGCTGCGGGGCAAGGCATAGGTTTTGATCGCGCCGTCACGGTGACCAACAGTACTTCTGGCGGCATCACTATGACAGGTACCGCGACTCAACAAGCCATCGGATTTAACGGAGTTGCCATCACCAACGGGGGTGGCGCTTTGACGATCACGGCCAACAACGGCCGTATTGATTCGGTCAACGGTTGGGGTACCAACACCATCACCAACAGCGGCACCGGAGCGGTACAAATCACGGCTGGCAATGGCAGCGCGACCAACAGCGGCTCCATCGACGGCTCGGTATTAACCATCACCCAAAACGCCAACGCGGGCGTTGTTGTTAGTACCTCGGGTACAGGTAACGTTACTTCGCCAAAAATCATTAACGCAGGCACTGGCGATATCGTTGTTGCCGCTGGCACCTCGATCGCTGCGGGTACGGGAACAGGCGGCCAGATTTTGACGGTTGCCAATAACACGCTCACCCAAACCAACGCAACGCCAGGAAAAACCTACGTTTACTCCGGCTCAGCAGACACCACCGGCATACTCAGCAACTTAAGCACTGGCTTTGCTTCTTTGTATTACCAAGGCACCAGCCAGGCCCTGAACACGGGCTTTAACCAAGCGTTTGATGCCAACCACGCCAACGACCTCTCGGCACCCGGCGGCACTGTCGCTAGCACCCAAGTCTTTTTCCGCAGCGCGACCCAACCCGGCTTTAGCATGACGCTTGCCAACGCAAGCAAAGCCTACGGCGAATCAGACCCCGCCTTAACCACCACCAGCGGTACGACGCTGATTAACGCGTATGCTGGAGTGGGCGGCAACAATACGTTTGCTGTTGCGTCAGCGGATGTGGTCGCCGGTCTGACTGGCAGCCGCGCTGCTGGGGAAAACGTGGGAACCTACGCCTACAGCTTAAGCGGCAGCAATTTCAACACCACGCTGGCGGCGCAACCGAACTTAGTGATCGGCAAGCGCGACATCACGCTCAGCGCTATCGCAGCGTCTAACAAAACCTACAACGGATCTGATGCCGCAACGATTACCAGCGGAACGTTTGGAAATTTATATAACAACGAAACGCTGGCTATCAGCGGCGCAGGCACCTTTAGCGACAAGAACGTAGCGACTGGTAAAACCGTTACGGTTGCAGACGTCACCGCCTTGACTAAGGCCGATGGCACCGGCGCTTGGAGTAACTACAACCTCACCACCACCGGCGCTAAAACCACCACGGCCAACATTACCCAAGCCGCCCTCAGCATCACCGCCACCCAAGTTACTAAAACCTACGACGGCGGCTTAAGCGCCACGGGCACCGCAACCGTTGGCGCACTGGCCAGCGTGGGCGACAGCGTCAGCAACACAGGCAGCCAAGCCTTCGTTGATAAAAACGTAGCCACCGGCAAAACCGTGACCGCCTCTGGGGTCACCATCAAAGACGCGGCCAACGCCGACATGACCGGCAACTACAACATCACCTATGTTGACAACACCACCAGCGTAATCAACAAAGCCAATCTCAGCGTCACTGCCAACGCCGATGCGCGGTTCGTTACGCAAACGGATGCGGCGGGCTTCAAAGGCGTGAGCTACAGCGGCTTTGTTGGCGGAGAAACCTCTGCCGTTTTGGGCGGAGCTTTGTCTTTGTCGCGTACCAACGCTTTGACCGATGTGGCAGCTGCGACCTACACCGGCGTTTTGGTCCCCACGGGTTTAACAGCCAGTAACTACAACATTTCTTACACCAACGGCAACTACACCATCGTTCCCGCTGACCGCTTGTTAGTTGACACGACCCAGCAAACCGTTACCTACGGCACCGCGCCCACCTACACCACAACCGCCAAATACTTAGATAGCACCAGCAATACCATCAAGGTCTTAACGCAAACCGGTACCAACAACAACTACACCTACAACGACGGCGTGGGAACTACGATCAGCCTCGCGCTCAAGCCCTATACCGGCGCGAACGTTGCAACGCTCAGCACGTCTGGTAATACCGTTGTTGGAACCTATGACGTAAAAGACACGGCCTATGTTCAAAACGGTAATAACTTCAACGGAGTGCCCGTATTTATCGGAACCCTCACCGTGGACCAAAAGGCCCTCACCCCAAGCGCTACGGGCGTGAGTAAGGTTTACGACGGAACGACGTCAATGGGCAACATGGTCATTGGAATGACGGGCAAGGTAAATAACGACGTCGTCTCCATCAGCGGCAACGGGGCGTTTAGTCAAAAAAATGTAGGTGCCAACTTGGGCTACGCTATCACCGGAGTCACCTTAGCCTCCGCTGACGCAGGTAACTATTTCTTAAGTGGCGGGACTAACAGCTTCACTGGCAATGACGGCGCAATTACTGCCGCTTCCTTGGTTATTACCAGCGGTAATGTCACCAAGGTCTACGACCGAACGACAACCGCCGCCGGTGTGGCTCAAGCGGCCACTGGCTCACAGACCTTTGGCAGCGACTCGCTGAGCGGCGGAACCTTTGCTTTTACGACTGCGGCTGCGGGCGCGGGTAACAAGACTGTGACGGTGTCGGGCGTCACCGTCAACGATGGCAATAACGGCAATAACTATTCGGTAACCTACGCCAACAACACGACCAGCACGATTACCCAAAAAGCGCTGACCGCCAGCATGAGCGCTGCCAATAAAACCTATGACGGCACCACCACCGCCAGCGTCACCGGCAGCTCGACTGACATCATCACCGGCGACACCGTGACCTTTGCCAACACGAGCGCCACGTTTGCAAACAAAAATGTCGGGACAGGTAAACCAGTCACGGTCTCAGGTATCAGCCTCACAGGAACGGACGCAGGGAACTACAACCTGCAAAGCACCACGGCCACTACCACCGCTAATGTCACAGCCAAGTCGCTCACGGCAGCCATGAGCGCTGCTAATAAAACGTATGACGGAACCACCACCGCCAGCGTCACCGGCAGCTCGACTGACATCATCACCGGAGACACCGTTGCCTTTGCCAACACGAGCGCCACGTTTGCAAACGCCAATGTAGGCACTGGAAAAACAGTAACGGTCGCAGGTATCAGCATCACAGGAACGGACGCAGGAAACTACAGCCTGCAAAGCAACACGGCCATGGCGCTTGCCGATATTCTTGCTGGCAATAATTCGGGCGGTAACGGAGGCGGCGGAGGCGGAGGCGGAGGCGGAGGCGGAGGCGGAGGCGGAGGCGGGGGCAACGACAGCAAGACACCCACCTTCTATGTCGTCCCTCGACCCATCACGCCCACAGAAAGCTCTGAAAGCGCCAACGCAAGCAACTTCAACACCGCAGGAGAAAACAACCTCCTCGTGATCCCAGCCTTGCGCCCAAGCGCCGACAGCTGCACCCCCACCAACCTAGAAGATTGCCTGTGCGAAACCCAAGAAACCCGCGCGATTGAAGGCATCCAAATTTGCTACCAACCCAAGAAAACCGCGAGTACTCCGCAAGCTGTTGGGCGCAAGAGCTAAAGCACAATATGATTAAATAGGGTTTCAATGTTGGAGAAAACCCATGAAACCCTCTCTTGCCCTGCAAACTAACCGAGCCGCCATTCGCTCTGTAGTCGAGCGGCATCGCGGTAGCAACGCGCGGGTTTTTGGTTCCGTCCTCCATGGCGATGACCATGAAGGAAGTGATTTAGACATCCTGATTGACCCAACGCCTAACACCACACTGATGGATGTCGCCAAGATTCAGGTTGAATTAGAAACCCTTCTAGGCGTTTCAGTGGATGTACTCACCCCAAAGGGCTTGCCCGATAAGTTTCGCAACTCTGTTTTAGCAGAGGCGGTTCCTGTATGAACAAAGCGCTGCGAGTACCGGACTACCTCAACAACTAGCGCGTCAAATAGCTTCATAGCTCTTGCGAAAAGAGTCAAACCGAAGCTGGCTGATAAACCCGAATTCTGGGGGCAATCTTGTCATGAAGCTCGCGCTTGGCAATGCGCATGTCATATTCAGCTTGTAAGCTCATCCAAAAACGGGGCTCCATATTAAAAAACAAACCCAAACGCAAGGCCGTATCGGCGGTGATGGGTCTTGTATGGTTAACAACTTCGCTGATTCGACTCGGTGACACATCAATATCGGCCGCTAATTGGCGAGCCGAGATTCCCATGGGCTTCATGAAATCTTCCAGCAGTATTTCGCCGGGATGAATAGGGGGCTTTTCTTTTTTCATTTTCAGACTGTATCTCAATGCATAGAAATTGAACCAATAACTTCATCAAAATCCCCTAAATTCGCAAGATTTAACAAATCCTAACAATTCCACCATTTCCAGAATCGACTATTTAAACAAGCTTAAACATTAGGGGGTGCAAACAGCCCGAAAATCCACACTTCGCAAAAAATACATCGTTGTATTTTTAACTGGAATACTGGATTTTCAAGATGAACGCACTCTGCTACAAAATTGTTTTCTCTAAACGCCTCGGCGCCTTGGTTGCCGTTGGGGAACATACGGTGGGCCAAGGGAAAACGGCCAGCGGCTCGGGCGTTCGTTCGGTTGTTAACGATGCGATCAGCAGTTTCATTGGCGCACTCAGCGCTTCCTTTGCCGCAGTCGCCCTCACCTTTTTAACCGCCTCATTTACCGCCTCGGTTGGCTTTGCCGCAGCCCCTGCAGCCAACGCCCTGCCAAGCGGCGCAAGCGTTAACAGCGGCAGCGTTGCGATCAGCAGCACATCCAGCAGCAACGCGGCTGTGATGAACATCACCCAGACCACGGACAAAGCCAGCGTGAACTGGCAAAGTTTTAACATCGGCAGCGCCGCCCGTGTCAACGTTCAACAAAACAGCGCAAGCTCCGTTCTCCTTAACCGCGTTGTAGGCAACGACCCCAGCCAAATCTTTGGCAAACTCTCGGCTAACGGCCAAATCGTCTTGGTCAACCCCAACGGCATCGTCTTTGGCAGCGGCGGCTCTGTTACCGCCAGCGCCTTTACCGCCAGCGCCTTTGGCATCAACGAACAAGACTTTGCCAGCGGCAAATACAAATACACCCGAACCGGCAGCACCGCAGACGTAAACGTACAAGACGGCGCTACCCTAAATGCCACCGCCCCCGGCGGCTACATAGCGCTCATAGGCGCAAACGTTGACAACCAAGGTCGGATCAGTACCAAGCAGGGCGCAGTGGTGTTGGCCGCAGGCGAAAGCATCACCCTACCCGCTGGTTTAACCAACAACATCAGCGTTCCCCTGAGCGGCAAAGTGCGCCTAGAGCTGCTGCCCTCCACCATCAACGCCATGGTAGCCAACAGCGGCACCATCACCACTGAAGGCGGTCAAGTATTAATGCAAGCCGCCGCCCTGAGCGACGCCGTGGCCAGTATTACTCATACAGGCACCATCGACACTACGGGCGTGCAGGGCGGTGCGGTGGACATCTTGGCAGACCATGGCCAGATCCGTGTGAGCGGCAGCATCACTGCCAACAGCAACGCTGCGGGCCACAAAGGCGGCGACATCATCATTGGGCGCGATTTGGAGACAGGTGTGTTGGCCAAGGTGTCTGATGTGAGCGGTGCCAAGCTGGAGAGTTTGGGCGGTTTTGTTGAGACTTCGGGCGATGAACTGAAGTTTGAACATGTGATAGTGATGGCCAAGGATTGGCTGTTGGACCCTGTAGATGTTGTGATTAATGCTGCGAGTGCCGCCACGATTGGTTCCAATTTGGGGACTGGAAACATCACCATACAGACCACCGGCCCTACGTTGGGCACGACCTCTACAGGGACTGGAAACATCACCATCAACAGCGCCATTACCAAAGCAGCCGTAGCCGGTGCAGAAACCACGCTGACCCTGCTTGCCGACAACGGCATCATCGTGAACGCCGCCATTGGCGCCGCCACTAGCGCAGGCAAACTCAACGTCGTCATGACCGCCAACGGCCAGACCGATGCTGTTGCTGTGGGTTCCATGACACCCGCGCAACGCGCCGCCAGCCAAGGCATCTTCATCAACAACACCTCCATCAACGCCAATGGCGGCGATGTCACCTTAACCGGCACCTCCTATGCCAACGTCACCCACCCAACCAACGGTTTGGGTAAAGGCGTTCAAATTCACAACGGTAGCAGCATCACTGCTAGAAACATCAACATCACCGGCACCGCCGAAAATCAATCTGGAAACACCAGTTATGGTGTGGTTTTTCAGCGCTATGCAACTCAAGCCACCTTAACAGCAACAGGTGATATCACCATCAGCGGCACAGTAAAAGGCACAGGTAGTGGTTCGGGCTTTTATTCTGCTGCAAGCGGCTGGGGGGCTCAGGCGCCCATGATTACGGCAGGTGGCAAGTTCACCCTTACCGGCAATACAGAGTCCACCAGCAATACCAGCGCAGCCATTGATAACCAGGCGGGGATGCAAGTGCGGGCAGTTGGAGATATTACTGTCAAAGCCAACACAAATAATGACGCCGTAAATGCCATTAACTTTAGCTCTGGCAGCGCTGCGTCTTGGGGTGGCGCTCTTTCTGGGAACACATCCTTTAGATCCATTAATGGCGCGGGAGCAGCATCTGGCAACGTGTTAATTCAGTCCAACCAAGGTTCTATAAGGTTCAACAACGCATTACCCTCCCATTTAACCAGTGGCTCATTGACCGCATTGACTGACATCACCGGCAAAAACGTGGTGATCGACAACACAGGCGCGGGAATGGTACCGGGTTCTGGCAGTATTGATTCAACAGGCGCTATTACTGCGGGATCTGGCGGCGCAACTGGAGGTGCTTCTGGTGTTAACCTTGATGGAAGAAAGATCACTGCCACAGGCAACCTAAACATCATGGGAGTTGCGAAAGGCACTGGTAGTGGCATCCAAAGCAACGCTGTCTTAAAAGCGGATGACGCAGTGAATTTAACCGGTAAATCTAATGGCGGATATGGTGCTGTTGTTCAGGGTACGGTAACTGCTAAAAACGACATTAATCTTTATGGCGAAAGCGGAAACACAAATAACGTTCAGGGCTTACTTATACAAAATACAGTGAACTCGAACGAAGGCAATATTGCGGTTACAGGCCAAACCAATGCGGCTTTACAGCGCGCGTTAGCGATTACTGTCAACGGAACCAATAACGGTAGTTTGAAAGTGGCCGATGGCAAAAAGATTGACATCAATGCAAATACTTTATTCATTAACAGCGCCTCTTCAGTTGATGCAGGAAGCACAGGTACTGTAAGCATTAAAACGCTCACTTCTGGAAATGAGATATTGATTGGAGGTCCCGGAGCTAGCGATGTAATGAGCACAGCGTTAACCAGTCAAAAGCTGGGAATAGATAACACTGAATTAAACAGAATAACCGCAGGCAAATTAGTCATTGGCGACATTAGTAGCGCTGGCGGTATCACCGTCTCTGCCACCACCACAACCTACGCCACCACAGGTAATGTCACACTGCAAACCGGCGGCAACATCGCGGTCAATGCGACCTTGACGGTGGGTGATGCTGGTGCAACAAAGAACCTGACCCTCAATGGCGCAGGTGCCACAAGCGCCATCTCTCAAACTGCAGTAGGTATTATCAAAGCTGCAGGCCTGGAGCTGCTAGGCGCCAACGCCACGCACACGCTCAAAAACGCCGGTAACGACATCAAGAAACTCGCTGGCAACACCAAAACCGTCAGCCTGACCAACAACGCATCCTTTGCCATCGACACCGTGAATACTGTGGGCCTGACCACGTCGGGCAACACGACCTTGAGTTCGACAACTGCGGTCACACAAGCCCAAGCCGTCAGCGTGACAGGGCTGGAGTTGCTGGGCACAGGTGGCAGTTACACCCTGAACAACGGCAACAATACGGTCCAGAAACTCGCAGGCAACACCGGCTCGGTGTCGCTCACCAACAAAGGTGATCTGGAAGTCACCACGGTCAACACCGCAGGCTTGGCTACCACAGGCAATGTGTCGATCAAGACGACCGCTGGGAGCACGACGGGTAATTTGGGCAACCTGACGCTGAGGAAAAATGTCACAGCAGCCAACGTAGACCTGAATACAGCGGGATCTGTGTTTCGTGATAGCACTGCTGCAGTAATCGACGGCATCATCAAGGCATCGCTACTGCGCATCAAGGCCGGAGTTGGTGTCGGTATATCCACAAGCCGCATCAAAACCGATGTCGCCACCTTGTCAATGGAATCCGCTGGCGACCAATACGTCACCGAAGCCAACGCCGTCACCGTAGCGGCCAAGTCCACAGGCGGCAGCGTCAACATCGACGCCGCCACAAGCGCCTTGACCGTGGGCAGCTCGACACTGATAGACGGTATAAACGCCATCGACGGCGTCAGCGCTGCTACAGGCGTCGTCCTGACCGCCCAAGCGGGTGACTTGAACATCAATAAGGCGATCAGCAACGCTACATCAGGTAATGTGGTGTTGGGTGCGGGTGTGGGCAGTCTGGCAGGTGCTGGATTGAGCTCAAACGTCAAAACCACATCGGGTGCAGGTGTGACCAATGGCACCAGAAATCTCTATGTCTACACAGGCTCGTCGGGTTCGGGGGCTACAGGTAATTTGTCATTCCTGGATGGTTCTTTGAGCGACTTGAACTTGTCCACTGTTGGCAGTAATGGCCAAAACGCAGATTCATATGTGGGGTACAACGCCAGCAGCTTGGGCATCGCCGGCGCAGGGACGACCGCGCAAGTCATGTTCCGCGAAAAAGTGGCGATGGAGTTGAGCACTGGCGCCAGTGTCAACCACACGTATGGCGATGCCAATACCAAGAACGACGCGACTTCCAAAACGGCGTTGTGGGGCGAAGTGACAGCCGCTTTGACCTCAGCCAACAGCGGAACGATTACCAAAACAACCGACGCAGGCACATTCAAAATATCGGAAGCATCCCTGGTCAGCGATCTGACAGAAGCCTCTCTGTCGAGCACAAGCTACAGCGGATCAGGCTACCTGAAATACACAGCGAGCGGCTACACCTATGGCGCGCTGAGCGGGACTAAGTACGCGACGACGCTCAAGAGTGGGGAAGTGGCTAAGGTTGAGATGAGTAAAAAAGACGTGACATACAGCGGTGTGGGCGTGGTTGCTAAAACGTATGACGGCACGACCACTGCGGTGCTCAGCGGTTCAGCAGTACTGGGCAGTGTTGCAGCGGGCTCCAGCGTGAGCAACGACACCAAAGTCATCACCACTGACGCAGTCACCTTGGGTGGTACTGTGACCGGTACTTTTGCGAACAAGAACGTGCGCGGCACGGATGGCGCAGGCGCTAACAGCGTAACGCTTGCAGGTGCAAGCTTAAGCGGCACCGACGCTTCGAACTATAACTTGATGCAGCAAGCGGAAGTGACGGCTGACAACAAAATTACGCAAAAACCACTCACAGCTCTCTACACAGCCAACGACAAAGTATTTGACGGCAACACCAATGCAACCGTAACTGGCGCCTTAAAAGACATCATCATTGGTGACACCGTAACCGTCACCCACACCAGCGCCACCTTTGACACCGCCGCAGCGGGAACCAACAAGACGGTCACGGTTGCAGGGATAGCGCTTGCAGGCGTTGATGCTTCTAATTACAAAATAGACCCAGTGGTAAATCCGGTTAATAACGCAACAGCCAAAGCGAACATTACCGCAGCAACATCGATACCGCCAGCGCCTGTAATTCCCACCAGCGCCAGCAATGGCGGCCGCGTAAAAATTCCAACCCCGGCGGCTAACCCGTTTCAACTAGCTTCGGCTGAGGAATTAGGTGAGGAAGATTTTTGCTCAGACGGCAGCAGCGGCAACAGCAATTCCAGCTGCACCTGCGAGGAATCAAAACTAGCCCAAGACGCTCAGATTTGCTTCGAAAAAAATACCCAAAAAATCTCTGCACAGTAATCTAAAATCTTTAACCATACCCATAACCACTAATGATGCGTAAATCCATGTTCAAAACCCACACCCTTGCAACGGCCTGCCT
>JAULBY010037734.1:0-14141 GCA_032358315.1 Ophiocytium majus | reverse complement strand
GGGGGGGGGTCAGTAGGGGGCAGGGTAGCAGGCGAGCTGTGTGACACAGCTGATAGCGTGAGCTTGAAGTTGAAGTTGAACGTGCGCGGGTGGTGAGTGGCTGGTGAAGAAGCACTCACGCGGTACACAGGCGTCCGCACACCCTGGGAGCAAGCCTGCCGGTGCGTATGTCGGCATACACGAGCGCACTGACACCGCTCGTGTGGAACGACAGAGCGTGAACGCCCACTGGCACGCGGCAGCAGGCCTGGCCCATGCGTCCTATGCCCCTGAAACGGCACCGACAGTGATGCAGCCGCACACGGCACTTCCGTGTCCTGGCACCCGCGCGCGAACACAGTATCAGCACCTCTCCTATTCAAAGCATTTGCGAATGCGGGAGCTGTCGCTCCTAAGGTTTTACCCTCTACCTGGTATTTCTGCAATTTCGTGATCATTGGTGCCAGTTTCTTCAAGCCCACAACAGGCTCACTAACCGCACGGCACAAGCCGGCATGAAAGAACCACCACTCAACAATGCCACGCGCTAGCTGCACTTGCTGCGGCATTGGGGGGGTGGCAGCAGGGGCGGAGCCCCGAAGGTGCACACCTGCTCGCGCGCGACGCCCGCGCCGGTGGAGGCCTCGGTGACCGCGCGGCCCATCGCCGCACCCGCAGAGCCATCCTGAAAGGTGGGCAGCGGCAACAGCAGCAGCAGCGGCAGCGGCGGTGACGGCAGCGGCGGCGGCAGCGGCAGCGACAGCGGCGACGGTAGCGGCAGCGGCAGCGGCAACGCGGCAACGGCGGCAGCAGCGGCAGCAGCGGCGGCGGCAGCGGCAGCGGCGACGCGCGGCAGTGGGGGAGAAGCGCGGCAGGTTCTCAAGCACCATTTCTATTAAAAAAATCTACTGTAGGGAAGGACGACAGCAAGCAGCGCACCTGTGTGGGGGTGCTGGCGGGGTAGGCCTTGGCGTGGGCGCACTGCGTCACCTTACCTAATTTGAACTATCCTAGGCAGCATCGAAGCAACGCAAGCGCACCTAGGTTGTCGGCGGGGTATAGTCGACGTAGGCGCGCAATGCGATGGCCAGCGCCTCATCAGTGATGGCACCCCTACTTCAAACCTGAAGTAACCTAGGCAACGCCACAGCCACAGAGCCACCTGTATGGGGTTGTCGGTGCGGTAATCAACGTTGGCGCGCGACGCGGCCGCCAGAGCCTCGAGACGTGACGCCACCCTACTTCGACGTTGCAGTCTTTTTTTAAGTATTACTTTGATATACCCTGAACAAGTCGGGGCTACGCAGTGCACCTGTTATGGGGTTGTTGGTGGGGTAGTCAACGTTGGCGCGCGGCACGACGGCCGGCACTCGCGACACCACCCTACTTCAACTCTGTAGTCTTACTTCAGCTTTGAAGTACATTACTTCGGCACTGCTAGTTGTGAACTAGCGCACCTGTGTGGGGTTGTCGGCGGGGTAGTCGACGCTGGCGCGCGACGCGACCGCCAGCGCCTCACTCATGACGCCACCCTACTTCAAAGTTGAAGTAGCCTAGGCAACGCCATAGCCACACAAATGCACCTGTATCGGGTTGTCGGCGGGGTAGTCGACGTTGGCGCGCGAGGCGACGGCCAGCGCCTCGCGCGCCCGCTGCGCGACGGCCGCCCCCACACCCGTGAGCGCGCCCACGATGCCGCGCGCCTCGTGCGCCGCGGTGCCCGCCGCCTCCTGGGCCTTGGGCACGTGCTCAGCAATAACCGCCTCCGCCGCCTGCTCATAGAGTTGCACAGACGGGCGTTTCGCATTTGCTCAGCAGGTTTTGTGAGCACGTAGGGGGCACTAGCTGGCAGCAGCTCACTTTCTGCGGGAGCGAGTGAGCTGCTGCTAGCGCACGCAGGCTGGGCCAGCGAAAACCTAAAACCCAAACCTACACCACATGGATGCCCTACTAAAGCCGTATGTCCGTGTCGGGTGTCCGTGTCCTCAACCCAAGATATGCTGATTGGCGTATTCGCACCGCAATTCGCAATTGGGTTCGGCTACGCCAGCAGCCTTGTCTGGTCATGCTTTTTCCGGTCACACGCACACCATGCACGGGGCTTTCCGCGCCCTAGGCGGAACTCAATAAAAGTAAATGATGACGAGTAAAACAACCATGTCAAACAGGGGTCAAGCGTGGCGTGAGGTAGGGACTCCAGACGGCGGTATATCCTTTGGCGGGCCGGCCTGCCCACTCGGACGCCCCGCTTGCCTCTCGTTGTGTGCAGCTCACGTGTGCGCTAGTCACTCAGCCGCCACGAGTCCTGAGGCACACACACAGTCAGCCATCGCCAGCACCACGTGCCACACCAGTGGCACAAGACTAGTGATAGGTCACAGCGTATAAAATTTTCATTAAACGCCGTATAATGTATGTAAATACGGCGTACTGTAGTTATAACGTATGTGGATGAACGTATTTATACAGGGAATATGCTATACATATATGTACTTCTAGTATATCGCGTTTCCGGGCGTAGAAACACGTACAAATACGCCGTATTTTGTAGAACGTATAGAATACGTTATACGCCATGACTACACAAGACACATCCATGCATGTCACATTGCCACCACCACCCGGGGGGGTGGGGGGACGGGGGGGGCGGGGGGGGGCACCACAATGGGTGCCGGCCACCAGCTTGAGAGGCGTCTGTGGCATCCTGGTAGGGGCGACCACGCCATGAGGCTGGCCAGTTTTTGGGAGCCCGATGAGGTCGCGTGTGCAGCGGTGCTCACTTCCTACGGCTGCAAGCAGCGGAGGTAGTGCTGTTGCACGCGCACGCAGGCTGGGAGAACGAGATACAGGATCCCCTCATGCGAGCAGTGACTGCCTGCGTGCACCGGTAGGGAAAGTAAAACCGGTTATGCAATATATACCGCCGTCTGGAGTCCCTACCTCACATTCTTTATGCGTCATGATGCATCCATGGCCACATTCAGCCGCTGGCATGCTGCTGAACACACCCTGCGGCCGCCTTTTCTCTCCGCCAATCACAGGTGGGGACACACACGCGGCGACGGCAACGGCGCAACCGAAGACGCAGCAGCCGACCAATCAGAGGGGATGCGAGCAAGCGTCGCCGGCTGACAGCCCCCCCCTGCCCCCCCACCCCTTCCCCGCCACTTTCCCAGCAGCAGTTGCTGCATCAGAGAGGTGCGGAACGTTTGTTGGCGGCAGCCACCGCCGACTGGCAAGGCAGCCCGCTGCTGAGAAATGCCGATGTTGGCGCGCGGCCACGTGTGCGCGCCAATTTTGGTGGCTAGACTCCCATTTGGCGGCACTGACGGCTAACACCAGGCGGGTGTGCGCGCTGCCGCTGCCCCTGCCCGCTTGTAACTGCGGAGCAAGGACTGTGCGCGCCGCACCAGGCAGCGCCTGTAGCAGCAGCTGCTGCCACCAGCTTCCCCCCTAGTGGCTGCCCCGCTGTGCACATTTTGGCAGCAACGGCGGCGGCGGCAGCGGCGGCGGCGGCAACAGGCAGAGCCGTTTTCGTTATGCGGGTGCAGCAGGCGGGCACACCAGCTGCCCCGCTAGTGGCTGCTGTGCACATGCGGCAGCGGCGGCAGTGGCGGCGGCAGGCAGAAGCACCTTAGGGGGCACAGCCGTTTCGTTATGCGGGTGCAGCAGGCGGGCACGCTGCGTTTTCAGACCCTTTTGGGCTTGCACGCAGGTAGCACTGCTGCCGCCGCCATGCGCGAGGTAGGGACTCCAGGCGGCGGTATATCCCACGGCCCGCCCACCCACACAGACGCTCCGCACGCCTCTTGACCTGGCTCCGGTTGTGGTGGCCGCTCCGGTGCTGGTGGCGGCACGTGCGCTGCACACCTTTGCTGGTGCGGCCCGTGGCTTGGCTCACCCACCCACTACTACACAGTTGCATGTAAACACACACATGCTTGTCCTGGCTGCTACCGTACTGTGCCACGCAACGCCACGCAGCCTGCGATGCGGCCTTGCTTTGCGTTTGTTACTGCGCCAGCTAAGGTGCAGCCTGCGATGCGGCCTTGCTTTGCGTTTGTCGCTGCGCTAGCTAAGGTTGCGGCGCTTGCTGCCAGTTTGCCATGCTGGCCAACTTGGCAGCTTGTGGCACAGGCACAACAGGCGAATGTCAACTTATGAGGTAGGGACTCCAGACGGCGGTATATCCTATGGTGGGCCGGCCTGCCCACTCGCACGCCCCGCTCACCTCTCGACCTGGCTCCCATTGTGGTCCGATGGTGGTGCCCCCCCCCCTGCTTAAGCAAGCTGGGCAATGCCATGCTCCTCACATTGCTTACAGCCAGGCCGGTGCACTCCGTCATGTGCATGCAATATACTTGAAGTATGTATACACGTCAACTTTGTTGAGCGCCCAATGCAGGCCAGGAGACCTCAATCTAGGAGCGATGAACTCTAGGTCTCCTCACCGGCAGGGGCCGTCACCCTGGGCGGACCCGTGCAAAGGGGTGAACAAAGCAAAGATAGCGCCTAAGAAGAAGCAGCAATCTCGCACCTACCGAAGCGCGGATTCCATCAGAGTGTGATGCGTTCGATCGCGAGGGGGGTGCAGCGCAGGTGGCATGTTTACAGGACATTGCAGACGTGTAACATGGTGAACCCAGCCGGGGGTGTTCACACACATCAGCATCGTGTGTAGTGCGCGAACAGGCACAGTACACTACTGTAGCGACGTAGTGCGCTTTGGTTTAGGCGGTATGCGGTTTACTGCGGGGTCCGCAGCCCTGTTATTACCACATGACTGCTGTGCTATTGATATACAAGCCACTACTTGGTGAGTGCCGGTCCCGCTTCAGTGCGGGGTGGGAGGGATTGACACCGCCCCGCACCGGATCGCGAGTGCACTGTAGCAAGGGGCGTGGCAGCAGACAGTGTGAGCACTCCTCACGATTGCGCGCCACACATTGCTGGTACCATACTACTACAGTACTACTGTAGTATTTGCATGTGTTGCATGTGCATGTGGACGCGCCCAATAGCAGCCTGGACATGGCAGTGCCATGCATCACACAGCACGATACGCATGAAGCAACACACGGCAGCTGCACTACACAGGCTGCGTGCGCAGCACCGCCTGCTGCTGCAGCCGCCACTGCCGGCTGCTCCGCCATGCACGGGCGCTGGTGACTGTGCCGCTGCTGCTGCTGAGCACTGCTGCTGCTCAGCGTGCTGCTGCTGAGCACCAGTGCTGCTGCTGAGCACGTGTGCTGCTGCAGAGCACCGCTCCTACCGCACCACAGCTGGGAAAGGCGCGACCACAAGCCGCCGCCTACTAGATGTGTGCATGTGGACTGGACGTGCCACCGGTACCGCTACAACAGACGATGGTAGCAGTTCTGGCAGTGTTCGCCAGTGCCCGCGGAGAACTTGTTGGCGACGTTGCAGTTCGGGCAGTATATATCGAAGGTGTTGTCGTGGCGCTGCCGCAGCTGCCGTGAAGGCAGAGCCGCCGCCGGAGCCGCCGCCGCCACTGCCCTGCGGCAGGTGCGGCCGCCGCCAACGCCACCAACACCGCCACTGCCGCCACCGTGCCCCGGCTTCTCGCCACTTTCGCCACCTGACCACTCCTCGTCCTCCTCACTGTCGTCGGGCGCTTGTGAGTGCCGGCTGCCGCCGCCGTCGCCATCAATGCTGCCGCCGCCGCCATCACTGCTGCCGCCGCTGCCTGCATCGCGCACTTTTTGTGCCGCCGCCGCCGCTGCTGCCGCCGCCGCCAACGCCTCTGCCGCCGCTCTCTCTGCCGCCGCCTCCTCTGCTGCCGCTGCCGCCACGGCGGCCAACGCCCGTTTGGCGCCCGGCGAATCGCCCCCCGCTGATTGGTCCACGTGCATTGGGTCGCTGCTGCTGCCGCCACCGCCGCCGCCACCATCACCCCTGGCAGGACCACCAGCAGCAGCGCTGGCGGAACCGTTGGCGGTGGCGGCGCCGCCCCCAGCAGAGGGTGTGGAGGGCGCGTGTTGCCCAAGCAGTATGCTGCCGTGAAAGCCCCGCTCTGGCGGCTTGGGGCGTGACCCGCTGCCCGCACCGCCCGTTGCGGTTTCCAGCGTGTGTATCAGCAGCTGGAATCCGCGGCAACAGCAGGTGGCAGCAGTGCGGCGCGTGTGATAGCTAGCCAATCACGGTTGGCGGTCCCCACCCTCGCGGCTAGCCGGTTGCACATCTCAACGGC
The DNA here is from genome assembly GCA_032358315.1 of Ophiocytium majus. Taxonomy (NCBI): domain Eukaryota; class Xanthophyceae; order Mischococcales; family Ophiocytiaceae; genus Ophiocytium; species Ophiocytium majus. The sequence goes on along the minus strand of JAULBY010037734.1, from coordinate 7,951 downwards.
GCGCGCTGGTCTTCTGCTCGCAAAAGTTGGAACGTGTGCGCGGAACTGCAACAAGTTGCAGAGGCATGTACCATGTCGTCGTTGCTGCAGCCGGCGGCCTCGTCAATGTGCAGTGCATGGTGTCGCCAAAGCAGAATGTGCTCCTAGTATATATAACTATTGCACATCCACTTCAACAATCCCAACTTCCACAGTTCCAACTTCAAGTTTGCAGACGCACGGCACGCAACATGTCGCCATTGCTGCAGCCGGCGGTCTCATCGATGGAGCAGTAGATGGTGTCGCCGGCTAAGATTGTGCTACTAGCACACCTATGGACACGCGCACACACTCAAAACATCCGCAGTTTCCTGGTTCAATTTTTGCTTGAAGCAGATGCACGCACCATGTCGTCGTTGCTGCAGTCGGCTGTCTCGTCGATGGAGCAGTAGACCGTGTCGCCGGCGCAGATGTTGAGCGCCTGCAGCGGCAGGCGGACATGCTCGTGCGTGATGCGCCGGCTGTCGTGCCACAGCCGCTGCGCGCTGATGGACACGCCCATCGCCTCGTAGATTTTGGCCTGCAAGGGGGAAAGGCATATTCACACAAATAGTTCGGTGTATTTGCGCTTCGGTCAGGCAAGTTTTCACTGAAGGCGCTGGTACATTTTGGTTCATATATGTGTCGTGCCACAGCCGCTGCGCACTGATGGAAGCGCCAACAACACCTAGCACCCATTTGCTGCTGAGCACGGTGCTTGTCTGCTGGTGCACGGCCCCGTTGTGCATGGTGCTAGGCCCAGAAAGTAAGTACTACGGCAGGCACTGCATAGTATGCCACAGCCGCTGCGCACTGATGGAGACGCCCATCGCCTCGTAAATTTTGGCCTGCAAGGGGGAAAGGCATAGTCATACAAGTAGTTCGGTTTATTTGCACGCTGGACATACTGCCAACTTTGCACAGTCAACAACAAGAAGTGGCGTACATTAGTACTAGTAGCAGTCAGGCAAGTGTTCACTGAGTGCGCTGGTTCATTGTGGTTCATATTTTGCTATCGCATGCCACACCCGCTGCGCGCTGATGGACACGCCCATCGCCTCGTAGATTTTGGCCTGCGAGGGAAAAAGGCATACAGTGCACTCGCATATTAGTGCGGGGTAGTGTCAGCCCCCCACCACCTCGCACTAAAGCGAGACCCGCACTACAGCAGATGGGGCGTCGTGTATCGTTTATATAGAGTCGTGTGGTCTGTGCGGCCTTTGGACCCCGCACTAAACCACATACCGCACCACATCAAAGCGAACTAAATTGCGAGTGCGCTGTATTCATACAAGTAGTAAGATTTGTGCTTTCAGGCCATGCACGAACGAGCATGCCCGCTGTTAACACTGGACATGCCTACAGCTTCGCACAGCCAACACTAAGAAGTGCCGTACAGTGGCAGAAGCCAGGCAGTTTTCACTGAGGGCGCTGATTCACAATGGCTGCAGGCTACAATCTGCTGCTGCTTCACAGATATGGTTTCATATGTAGTACCTTACTTGTCGAAGTACTTGATTACGTGTACAGGTACAAGCACAGCAGAGATAATGAAAAATGATGTACAAGCACAGTTTTTCGCACCTGCAGCAGGCCGACGCTGTCGCTGCTGCTGGCCAAAATCTGCTGCTCCTTCCCAGGTATGGTTTCATCATGTGGTACTATGCTACTCAAGTACCGGTACCATATAAATGTATACAAGCAGTGCTTTATGAGCACAGGAGAGTGAAGAAAGGTTATGCACGGCACAGTTTTCCCCACCTGCAGCAGGCCAACGCTGTCGCTGCTGCTGGCCACAATCTGCTGCTCCCTCCCAGATACTGTTTATCATTTCTTCTATAGTACAGTAGTATATTTCTGAAGTAATACAGGAGCATACATGCAGTTTATACGCAGTTCAGGATGTCAGCTGATGCACAACACGATTTCCCCCACCTGCAGCAGGCCCACGCTGTCGCTGCTGCTGGCCACAATCTGCTGCTCCCTCCCAGATGCTGTTCATTTCATCTAAAGCACCAGTCGTACACTTTTGAAGTACTAGAGGAGCATATGTTCAGGTTACACGCAGTTTAGGATGTCAGCTGATGCACAACACGACTTCCCCCACCTGCAGCAGGCCCACGCTGTCGCTGCTGCTGGCCACAATCTGCTGCTCCTTCCCGCGCCGCGTCACCCGCTTCGCCCGCCGCACCGTCGGCGCCGCCGCTCCGCCACCACCGCCGCCGCCATCGCCTGCGGCACCGTTGGTGGCGCTGCTGCTGGGCTCAACGTCAGGTGGCAGCTGCCCCTCGCGTAGCAGCACCACCTTTATGGTCTTGCTCTGGAGTGGCGGGCGGCAGCGGCATGTAGAACGTGTATTTATTTATAAGCATGTGTTTACAATGGTATTGACCTTGTCTGTAAACATGCGTAGTGATGGGCTTCGCTTGAGGCGCAGAAAGGCCTGTCAAAATCACTCCGTAATTCACAGCGCAACCAGTTGGTAACCTTATGATACGTTGCAGCAGCTTCAACAATCTTTTGTGCTCAGCACGGTAGGGTCCTCACAAATGTCAAGGCATTGCAGGCTGCTGTAGGCATCTGCAGCGGGCTTGATGGAATTATCGCTGACCGTAGCGGCCAGAAATTACGATTCCGGAAACCCTAGACATGTGTAGTTTACGGAACTGGACCTGGGGCACAGAGAGCCCTGTGCGCATCGCGTGCGCGTGAGTGGAAAAGGCGTGACCCAAGCAATGCTGTCCCCTGTTGTTGGCCAAGAAGAGATGTGTACATGGTGTGCATAACATAGTGTGTGGGCATGGTGGTCAGCCACGGCGCATCCGATTCTTGCATCAAACGGCGTATAATGAATACCTCAGCAGCATTGCAAATAACACATAATATGGTACCAAGGTAATTGCGCATGCCCAAAGACAGGTGTGCCGCACCTTAAAGGTGCGCCTGCCCGCGTCCCCAATCGCCTCCACCGCACAAACACCTCAAAGTATACTTCACGTGTACCGGTTCTATGGCATAACGTAGTACAGTTCAATAGTTTGCATATGCTTCGATGTACACCATAAGTGCATGTGCACTCCCTGGTGTGTGGAAGGAGCATGGTGTTCCGGGAGCTGGGGGGTGGGAGCAGGGCCCCTGGGACATGGGGCTGTAATCCGTTAGAGTAGTGCTCTGGCAACATGCCAGGCTTCCCTTAGAGGTACTGAACATTGCCAGCTTTTTTGCTACAATACTGTCCCTGATTTCTCGCACCGTGTGCTAAAGGCTTTCCGCGCCCTAAGCGGAGTTTAGTAAAAGTACATGTGCACCGCATCTCAAAGGTTTGCTTCCCTGCGTGATCCGTGGCCTCCATCGTACAAACACCTCAAAAGTATACTCCAGGTATGCCGGTTCTCGGTACTATGTATGATACCTCAGTATTACGTAGTACTGTAGTTTGTACCACACTTCACTATAGTATTTCAGTCAAGTATATACACTTCGAAGTGCTTTGAAGTATGCTTTCGGGAAGTACTTCAAGTACACAAGTACATGTGCCGCACCTCAAAGGTGCACCTCCCCGCATCCTCCGTCGCCTCCATCGCACAAACACCTCAAAGTATACTTCAGGTATACCGCCTCTACTTCATACTACACACGGCACTACATAGTACTATAGTTTGTGTAGACTCCGAAGTATACATATATCACTACACGTGTGCCGCACCTCAACGGTACGCCTGCCCGCGTCCTCCGTCCCCTCAACCGCACAAACACCTCAAAGTACTTGGAAGTGTACCATGTAGTATACTCCAACTATACCGGTTCTATGTATGGTACTACGTGGTACTATACAGTGTACCACATACCTATAGGTATACCGGTATATGCTTCGGGAAGTATACTATACCTACATATCAGTGAATGTGTGTCGCACCTCAAAGGTGCGCCTGCCTGCGTCCTCCGTCGCCTCCATCACCCCCACACACTCCTCACATGACCGCGGGCGCACCCCTGTGACTTCGTCAATCTCGATCGCATCGCCTGCGTTGTACAGCGTGCGCAGCGCGGCCCACTCTCTCCTGAGCACAAGCTCTGCCTGAGACCGCAGCAGCGGCACGGAGCAGCAGCGTCAGAGACTTCTTGAAGTAGATGCCACGCAACTGTTTGTTGAAGGCACTGGCGGTGTGCAAGGTTGTTGAGGTTGGTAGTGTTGAAGATGATGTGCCACTCTGCTGCTCAGCACAAGCTCCGCCTGCGCACTTGCAACTTCACCTCTACAACTTCAAATCTAGCCAGCAGCGGGCGGCAACCCGTTAGGTGTCACCTCGGCTCCCACCGCCATCACCGCAGGCACCGGCGCCCATGCAACTTCAGCTTCAATTCGCCACTGGCAGCACACGCGGCCCATGGCATGCATGTCAGCACGCCCGTCACCATGGCACATGCCAGGCAGCGTGTGCACACAAAATGCACAAACTTTTCTGAACAACCGAGGGCAACAAGTGCTACTAGTAAGTACTGTAGTACGCTGGTGCTCACCCATGTGTGTTGTAACTTCGCAGCATATCGGAGCTGGTCATTGCAAACTGGCCCTCCGCCCTCCCGACGGAGACACCTGGCGCAGCGCCCGACGTCGACGCGTACAAGCACGCCTCACTGCTGCTGAGCGCGCCCTACCCGCCCGACTAAATGCCCAGTGGTATATAACCGGTGCGCACACGCCCTCATGTCTCTACGACCAAGATACAAACTTCAACTTGCCTGTGGCGTCTGGTCAGCGACCAGCGGGATAGTTTCATGGGTGCTGATGGCCCGGAGGAGCATGTCAACCATGGGCACCCGCAACGAGGTGCGGCCGTGCGGGCACAACAGGTGCCGCCGATTGTCCAGGTCGCCCGGCCTGCAGCCAAGCACCGGTGAATTCATGAACATGTTCATGCACAGCAGTGAATTCATGAAGATGATCATGCACAGCAGTGAATTCATGTGATGTGCGGTGAACCCATGTGCACATGGGCCTGTGGGGCTGGTTGCTGCTGCTGCCGCTGCCTGTGTCGCTGATGCTATAACATGCTTTGAAGTACTTCGAAGTAGTCAGCAATTGTGGCTGCTGTGCACACTGTGCATAATCACTGGTCGCGCTGCTGCTAGAGTACACTCAGGCGCTGTCAGCGCGACTGCTGAGCACAGTCACCGTTGCCGCGCCTGCTAGCTCACAGCCAGCCGCTGCGGCAGCCGCTACTGCTGACTGGCTGCCACCAGGGTTGCTACACAAGTTGCTCATGTTGATCGGTTTTTAGCGGCCATTCTCATTATTGGGGGGCGAAAGTGTATTATACTTTTGATACTTGTCATGCAACGTGGGTGCTTGTACGTGTGCATACAACTGCATACGGCACATTGCGTACTCATGATTGCCCGTACACCATACAGCACACATCAGAAACCGGCTTTGTTGGGTGTAGAAAAAAAAAGCATTTTGCATACCACACATACTTGACAAGCAAACAAAACACGTGTACATTGAAAAACACGCCATGACCCATCATTACATGCGTCCTTCCTAACACCCAGCCCGCCACACCTGCTGTACTTCTATTGAACTCCGCTTGGCGCGCGGAAAGTTCTGTGCACAATGCTGTGCGTGTGACTGGAAAAAGCATGATCAAATGTGATGTTTAGTGATGGGTCACAGCGTATAATTTTCGCATTATACGCCGTATAACGTATACAGATGAGCGTATTAACACGGCAAATACGCGTATATCGCGATTTTGAGCGTAGCGCTGTATTTTGTATAACGTATCAAATACGTTACACGCCGTGGCCCATCACTACTGTTTGCTAGCAGACAAGATGGCACTGCTCAGCACTGCGCGCTCCAGTGTAAGCCTGGCATGTGGCCACCAGCGCTACTCTAACGGATTGCCTCTAGTGATGGGTCACGGCGTGGGCCTTATTTTATAAGTACTTCGAAATGTGTTTATAAATACGGCGTACCTCTACGCCCAAACACGTGGTATACGGCGTATTTGCCGTATGAGCGCACTCACCTGAATACTTCGCACGCTGTAGTTACACACGGTGTACGGCGTACAATGCAAGAGGTTCACACGCTGCGACCCACCCCCAACCACCTGCTGTACACATGGCGCCGGTCCAGTTGCCAGTGCTGAACACAGCACACACCGTATATGTACGGCATTAACGCCGAGCTTGTGTGCTGCGATGCATCCCTATTCAAGTATATATCCATGATGTACTTCGTGGTGGGAAGTATATACTTACATACTATGCATCCCTATTTACCTGCTGTACAAGTTGCGCCGGTCAAGGTGCCAGCGCCGCCACGCCGCCAGCCACTCCCCATCAACCACAACCGCGGGCTCCATGCCCCCCCCCTTGTTGAAGTTCCACTCGCGCGGGTGAGCACGCTTGCGCCTTAGCAGGTCCTTCAGCCCGTGAGCTTCAAGTTCCAGCTGCTTGGTGCTGCGCGCCTCTGCGAGGTGCTCCTGGTGGCACGCGTCCTGCGCAGAGTTGAAGTTTGAGGTGGGTGGAGAGCACAAGTTGAAGTTTGCGTGTAAGTCCAGAGGAACATGGAATCACGTGCGCGCCGGTACAGAACTGCGAGCCGGTGCACAACTGCGAGTAGCGTAATTGGGCGGGTGGGGTGCTCCGCGAGGTGCTCCTGGTGGCCCGCGTACTACACAGAGTTGAAGTTTGAGGTGGGTGGAGAGCACAAGTTGAAGTTTGTGTACAAGTCCAGAGACACAAGGGGTCACGTGCGCGCCAGCTGTACTACGAGATCTAAGGGGGGTCAGCTCCGCGGCCCGCCCTGCGGCGGCCGGCGAGCTAGCGCCCAGCGTGCCCAGCAGTGGCATGTGCCAAGCTGAAGATTGTGTGTACGTCCGAAGAACAAGGGGTCGCGTGCGCAACGGTACAGGACTGCGGGACGTGTAATCGGGCAAGTAGGGTGCGCTGCGCAGCGAAGCGTGCTTGTGCGCATGAAGGGTGGGCGCGGCGCCAGGTGCAGCCGGAAGAGTACGACTAGCCGCAATCAGTTCAGGTCCATGTCGCACGTCGATTGAGAGCTGAGTATGACGTACCCCGCCGCCACAGTAGGTACCTCAACACTGACGTGGAAAATACCTGGTGGCGACGCACATAGACTTCAACTTTGGAGTAGTGTTTGCAATCGCACGAACACACCTTGGCCGCACGTGCTGCACTCCGCGCCGACAGCCGCCGGCAGCGCGCGCACTTGGTGGACCTCAAATTTGAACATAGTGTTTGTGATGTACTTCAACTTTGAAGTAGCCTTGAAGTGCACACCTTGGCCACGCACGTGGCGCACCGCGCGCCGACAGCCGTCGGCAGCGCGCGCGCACTCGGCGGCGCTCAGCGCACCTCCACACTCAGCGGCCGCCACAGCCGGCGCCACACATGAACTTCAACTTTGAAGTAGTATTTGCGACCGCGGCACCCACCTTGGCCGCGCACATGGCACACTCCGCGCCGACAGCCGCCGGCAACACGCGTACTTGGTGTACTTCAACTTTGAACATAGTGTTTGTAATGCACTTCACCTTTGAAGTAGCCTTGAACTGCGCACCTTGGCCGCACACTCAGCGCACACTGCACCGACAGCCGCCGGCAGTGCACACGCACTCGGCAGAGCCGCACTGAGCAGGCTCCACGCCTCCACGCTCAGCGGCCGCCACGGCCTGCGCCACACATGAACTTCAACTTTGAAGTAGCGTTTGCAACCGCGCGCGCACGCACCTTGGCTGCACACGCAGCACACTCCGTGCCACCAGTCGCCGGCAGCGCGCGCGCACTCGGCAGAGCCGCGCTGAGCAGGCTCCACGCCTCCACGCTCAGCGGCCGCCACAGCCGCCGCCCGCGCGGCGCCAGTGCCCCGTGCTCGCACACCGCGCCCCCGTTGACGGTG
>JAULBY010037723.1:0-14141 GCA_032358315.1 Ophiocytium majus | reverse complement strand
CGTTCCGCATCGACCTGAAGGAGGGGGCGCATCCCGTCAGCGAGCGTCCCTACCGCTACTCACCACGCATGACCGAGAGCGGCACAAGCTGCTACACAAGCACAGGCCATGCGCAACAAGCAGCAAGAGGGGAAAAAGCCAAGGAGCAACATTTCTAATACACACACGCGCAGCAGTGCACTGTTTTCAAACTGCCAAGGCCGAGTGCACTGTAGCGGTGACATGCCTCAGAGGGCTTGAAACACAGTAGCGAAAGCGCACCCCCTGCTGCTCACAACGAAAGCGAAAAAGGGGTCAAGACGTGCAAACTGCGACCATAGTGGCATACGCGCTTTTCCCTGGCACTCACAGTAGGCCCCAGCTGGGCAAGCAGTCAAGTAGGCTAAAGGGGGGCGGCAGGGGGGGGGGGCTGGTTCACAGGCTGTTAGGCCTATCGGTGACGATGCCTACCGGGCTGGTGCTATGAGGCGAGTGAGTAAATGCTCACCGCAGGCTCCTGCTGCCGCAAGCCGCGCACTACACATGCCAGCGGCAGACTGCCGGTGCCACTGGCCAGGTACTAGCACAAGGGACTGATTTTACTGCTGCTGAGCACTGCATGCAGCCGCCCTGCTTAGTGCTGAGCAGCTGAAGAGGTGGCAGCGGGTGGGCAGCGGCTGCCACCGCCGCTGCCGCGGCAGGTGCCTCTGTGCGGTGTGCCGCTGCTGGCGTGGCGAGTGGGCTATGCCGTGTTGGCCGCACCATTGCCAGTGGCGCCCGCAGCAGCGGTGGGGTCAAGCTCTGCCTCTGGCGCAAGTGCGTGCTCGTGGGTGAGAACGTTGAACAGGTTCCCGGGGTCGTACTTGCCCTTGACCTCCTGTGGTCACGGGAGTTGTCAGTGGCAGCAAAGCAGCGGGGAGACGCAGCAAACGGAAACCTTTTTTAGAAGTGCAAAAATTGACCAAGTTTATGCGCAAAGGAGCAGATGTGCTGAGCCGGAAGAGAAGCCGCAGGCAGACACTTCAGATGAAAACCGTAGTCAGCCGGGGAATGGCGTATTTCAGGCCCAAAGGAACAGGCGTGGTCAGCAAAAATTGTGGTCTTGATGGCTCTGTGCCCACTCCAGTGGCAGTGGGCCCCAGCAGGTGCTGGTGAGAGAGCGCATGAGGGCTGCCAAGTGCGCCCAAGGGCTACAAAGTTGGTCACTGCAAAACTCATACTTCTACAGTAGTACATGTACCGGTACCATTCAGTACGGGTAGTACTTGCGTGGTAGCATGTTCTTCGAGGTATAAAAACAGTTGTAGTGGCGGCTCATGGCGCATAGTGGCGCATTTTACAAATGCCTTGGGCTGCATACAGCACATTTGTACGCCCAAATGCCGGTATATGGCGCATATGGGGTGTAAAATTTGGTGTACCATGGTACAAATACGGTACAAATACATGACACACCGTGTTACATGCGGTACTACAGTACTTCAGAAGTAGTGCTTTATACGGCATACTTCTTTAGTAGTCTATTCAAACATGGTTCCCTTAGACCCAACATCTTTTCATGCGTGGTGGAGTATACCTGCGCACATGCATACAGAGGGCTTGGCAAGGGGTCCAAATCTACAGCAGCCACGAGTGCAGGTGTGCTATTGAGCACCGTAAACAAGCACTGAAAAGGGCAAGGGAGGCATTGGGCGCTTTGTGGCAGATGCCCACACCCTACGCCGCTGTGCTGAGCTCAAAGCCTGGCACCAAGACACAGAGTTCATGTACACAGACATGCCTATTACTTTGTTATTACCTATATATATATATATATATAGTTATTGTTTTTTATTTATTTTTCTAGTTAGTTTAATGCACACAGACATGCCTATTACTTTGCTGTTATTTAGTTATTTTTATTTGTATTTTTTTCCCCCGACCGCACGGCGCAGGCGGTGCCCATCACCGTGCGGCAGCTGGAGGCTCTGGTGCGCATCAGCGAGAGCCTGGCCAAGATGCGCCTCAGCGCAGAGGTTAAGTTTTTTTTTAGTACTACTGTAGTACCGTAGTATATTTCCGGTAATAAGCAGCTGTAGTGTTACTATTGGCCAGTGGCGCACCTGCAGGCGCTCGACGTTCTTGCCCCACCGGTTATGCTGCAGCAGCAGGCACAGGTCAGGCACGGCCACGGCGGCATGTGCAAACACAGTTTGTCAGCAGCCACAGCATTCGTGTCCGCAGGTGTTGCCACACGCGTGCAGTGCACATGCAGTGAATAGGTGCCATTGACCCTCAAACCTTCGCTGCCACACGGTAACTGACTGCCAAGCGGCTGTCTTGTGCTAGGGACGCGGACTGATTGACAAGGTGTGCTGCAACGCCAATGCAGCAGTGCGCACACACCACAGTGCCACTGGGACTACGTGTAACATGCTGTGTCCGCTGTCAGCTGCTGAGCAGGGCTTTCAAGCTACCTGTGCACGTGTTCGGGCATGGCAGTGGCTCACCCAAAACCTCAGGGGAACATGCCTGGTCATGCTGCCAGCTAGTTGTGCTAGTGTCTGAGCTGGTTTGTCATATATATATATACGTAGCAGTGGCTCACCGAGAACCCCAGGTCGCCCGAGGCACCCGTCTCGCCCTCTGCCGGCTGTGAGGCACAAACGTGTCGAAGTGAACAGCGCCGGCAGTGCTCAGCAGCAGGAGGAGTGCTCAGCAGTCGTGCTCAGCAGGTATTCACAGCAATGCCAGCGGTGACGCCGTGCGTGCGGACTGGCACCTGCTCTGATGTGCATCATGTGCGGGCATGTGTGCACAGCACATCTCATCACACATACCTACAGGCCGTCTGGGCCCCTACACAGTGCCGCCAGTGGCCTCCACTACAGCTCCTTCTCTCCAAAACAGATAAAAGGTGGTTCCTGTCATGGTTTGCAGCTCAGGGTCCACCGCAGTTACACTGTGTGTCCCAAGGCAGTGACGTTTGCAAGCGTCTTCAAGGCCTCAAACTGCCTTGTTGGTGATGAACACTACAGCCTCCATGGCCCACACGAGTACACCGACCCGCTAATGTAGGGTGGCGTTACTTGGGTCTAACCAGATGGACAAATCAACCCATTGGCTTTGGCCTGGCACAAGCCACAGCGGTATGTGGGCTTGGCAACCTTACAACATACGTGTACAGGGAATTATGTGCTTCTAGTGCTGCTGTGCAAGTACATGCTTCAACTGAAGCATACACTTCTGTTGATCTCTTAGTATTGCTATCAAACCCTTCGTAAGGTATTTCCACATGAGCCATGAGCTAACCTTGTTCAGGGCCGTGAGAAGGCGCACTGTCTCCCTGGAGTACTCCTGCAGCGCACATTGGTTTGGCACACGCACACACAAACACACACGCACACACACATGTGCACACACATGACAAGGTCAGTCAGCACCGGCAAGGCAGGTACAGCGTCTCCTGTTGCCACCCCGGCACTCCGCAAGTGTTGCCAATGCAGGCCGGCGCAAGCATGGTAAGTGCGTGGTAGCGTGAGTCGGCGCTGCTTGAGAGTACAATGCCCTGGTGATGTGGCGGCATACACTGCATACGAAGCATGCACAATGTCATACGTGTACTTCTAAGTATACAATTCAGTAGTACTTCAAGGACGTATGCACACACGTACGCACTATGTAGAGTCTATTCGTCGCACCGCACCATTAAAAGCTGGGTCAAAGGGGTTCCAGACCACGAGTGCTGTGACACACCATGGGCCTGCTCATTACACACTGTCAATGTCAGGCATGGCACCGTCTGAGGTCGGCCACGTAGGCCTCACTGGTGCAGTGCCATTCTTACCACATGCAACTCAAAGTAGAAGTATTAACACAGTATACTGGTTTGTGATGGCGTTTATGCGCAAACCACGGCGGCGGCCCTGACCAAGCTCAATAACTATTCCACTTATCCAGGTACGAAGGCAATGCAGATAAACTGTACCCACACCAGTGTGCTAGGTTTTCACCTAAGAGGCGCACCAAATACTTTTGAAGTATATAGGTATCCTGCCACAGAAGCAAACAATGATGTACTTCTAAAGTAAGTACTAGTAGTATGCTTGTGTGCGTACCACGGCGGCAGCTCGGGCAGTCATGTCGTTGGCCGGCTTCCACGTGCCCAATACAATGATCCAGACGGTGCTCGACCTGCAGAAACACAGCACATGAAATTCACATGAGTAATACTGAAGTATGAAATTCACATGAACACACCATCATGCAATGCACGATCCAGATGGTGCTCGACCTGCAGAAACACAACAAATGACATTCATATGAAAACACCATCATGCAATGCGCAAGTTGGCAGGCAGGGACGGGGACCAAGCAAAACACGGGGAATTACACAAATGAGCACAGAGACAGGGAGGGAGAGAGAAGAGGGTTGCGAGGGGTACAGCACTTAAGAAAAGAGTGCAGGGAATGTTTTTGTGCAGTGGTGGGGGGCACAGCATAACCTTAGGTGCCAGCATAACCGTAGCTGACAGATAGGCAACATTGGGCAGCAGCGGCACAGTCCGGCATCACTAAGGGTCCGCCGCCGCGTTGTGCATGCGCGAGGGCCACTGTGCTTCGAAGGTCGTGACATGCACCGAGACATGTACGGTACAAATTGAAAGAGTATGCTTCGAAGTACTACTGTAGTATGTAGTGTGCCATCAAGGGCTGCACGAGGTGTGATGCCCGCCGGCCCACCTGTCAGGCAGAGCCGTCGCCTCCACAGGCACCTCGTTTGCCTTGCCGCCCTGTCACCAAAAACCCAATATACAGGGCATGCATATATATATCAGTCAACAGCGGGGAGCAGCAGGAGGTCGGAATGAGTGCTGTACCTGAGTAACCCACCCAAGTTGTCTCCCTGGTTGTGGCAGACTGCCCGGGTGACGTGTTTGTGTATCGCATGTTTTTGATCTCACACCATGGTAGGCCGCACACATCCCCAGCCGGTGGCAGCGTGGCTGAACAGACGCTGCTGCCCGTTGCCGCTAACACATTATGCTTTGGGGCAACGCCTAAGGAAGCGGTACGCATTCACCTGGGTTCTGCGTCTGCCCGCACCTTTCTGAGGTGGCAAAACCATAAATGACAAGCATCTACTGCGTCGACGCGGCAAAAATGCCCCGTGCGTCGTCTTTGTCACACACACCCAGCCTCGTAGAGTTTTCAAACTTCAAATTTGTAATGTGGAGTTCACAAGTTGAAGTTGAAAACTTCAAGTTGATGACTTAACGTAGGGCAACACGCGCCGAGCCCACCATCATGACAACATGCCCCAGGGGAAGCACCCCCTTGGGGAACGGCCCCGTGTGCCGGTATACATTTGGCATTTGAAGTTCTCAACTTGAAGTTCAACACCTGGAGTGGCGACAGCTCGCCATCATGACGACACATGCCCCAGGGGAAGTACCCCCTTGGGGAAGGGCCCCGTGTACCGGTCTGCTAGTGTGCATTTTGAACTTGAAGTTCACAACTTGAAGTTCATCACCTGAAGTGGACTTGAAGTTTACAACTTGTAGTCCAACACCTGCAAATGGCGACAGCTCACCATCATGGCGCCATGCCCCAGGGGATGTACCCCCTTGGGGAAGGGCCCCGTGTAGCGGTCCGCCAGTACGCGCTTGAAAGTTAAAGTTCACAACTTGTAGTTCATCACAGGTCTGAAGTTTAACAACTTGTAGTTCAACACCTGCAAAATGGCGACAGCTCACCATCATGACGACATGCCCCAGGGGATGTACCCCCTTGGGGAAGGGCCCTGTGTAGCGGTCCGCCAATATGCGGCACATGTCATCCGTCAGCTCCCGGGTGGAAACACTCTTTAGGTAGTACGCGCCAGGCCCGGCCTCCTTTTCCCCAGGCCCCAGGTTGAAGCGCTGCACAACGAAAAGGGGAGCAGAGCGGAAGGGAGGTGGCAGCAGCGGCGGAAGCAGGAGCAGTGGCGGAGGAAGCAGTGGCGGCGGCAGCGGTGGCAGGGGCAACAGCAAATGGCGGCGGCGGCGGCAGTGGCGGCGGCGGTGTTAGCAGGCGGCAGCAGTGGCGGCGGCGGAAGCAGAGGGGGAGGCGGCGGCAGAAGCAGCGCACACGCACAGAAAACAACGAACAAGGCAGAGGGATGTCATAAGTTTAAAAAGTAATTTACCGGTACTTCGAAGTAGCAGTAATTCTGAAGTACATCCCTAGCCTTCAAGGACACTGACCGACGCATGTAGTAGGTGCGGGGGCTACCTGGTGTTTGACCAGGTGGCAAATCACCCACGGGCTTCGGCCTGCATTTGGTCCCAGCCACAGCAGTATCCGGCCTTGGCAATTTTTCAGGTTTTCTCCACTACTTCACAGTAGTACATACCTGCAGCTTGGAGTGGTAGTTGTGGACGCCGCAGCTGTCGGCCACAGGCTTGCCCAGAGTTTTCACCTGGGCAGAGGGGGGAGGGGTGTGTGTGCAAAACATACAGCGAGTGTGGAAGTAAGAGGTCAGGAGCACGGAGGGCCTTCAGGTTCAGCGGCAGCAGCAGCTTGCCGCTGGTTAGTGTGACACTGTAGTAGGTTCAAGTGCATTGCTAGCAGGCCACGCCTACCCCATCAGAGCGGAGGTGGCGCTGACCTACAGCCCAATTTGCAACTCCAACTCCCTTTCAACTACCTTTGGGGGGAGGAGCTTGTCGGGCACTGTGAACGCGATTGCACATGCATGTGAGGCCTAAGCTAGTCCTCCGCCCCTCCACTCCGACATACAACACCTGTATGGAAGGAGTCACACACTCACATTGGTGGCAAACTGTGGCTTGCCCTCCAAAGCAGAGTTGCACTTGACCTTACCGCTCACTTTGCAACTTCAACTCCCATTGCACTTTGGTGGGAGTGCACATGCATACATGTATCAGGCCTAGATTTCACCCGCTCACCGCCACATCTTTCAAGTAGTACAACACAAGTAGGGCAGGAGTCACGCACTCACATTGGTGGCGAACCACGCCTTGCCCTCCTCAGGGTCCCCTATCCACCCTGCAATCTCAATGATGGGCGACGTGCGCCCGCCGCCTACCATGAAGAAGTCGGAGCTGAACTCGTTGGGAGAGTTTTTGGCGCGTGCCGCGTAGGCCTTGAAGAGCGCATAGCGGTCTGTAAAAGCAAAAGAAAAAAAACACACCATGTTTATAACTGTACTTCTGTCAGTCGTGGAAAGCACGACTGTAAGGCACATTTATGAAATGGATATTTTCCATGCTCACTTTTGTAGTATGCAGTACACGTACTGTACATCGTACTTTTTGAAGTACGAAAAAGACACGGAGTGGCACACGCGGCGGCCTCCGCAGCAGCGAGCAGGCGGCGGTAGCGTGGGTGTTCACTGTTCAGTGAGACAATGTACAGAAAACTGTTGTTGCACACTGCTTCTCATGCTCAGGACCACGAGGTTTGCTGTTGTGTTGCACAGTGTACGAGCATACCACAAAAAGGGTAATTGACCAGAAAAAAATCCAGCGCTTGCAAGTGCGGGGTTGCCAAACTCTCTGTCACACAGAATAGTTTGTAAGCATAACAGGCACGCGCATCATTAGGACCCGCATGGTAACTGAGCGCTGCATCATTTAAAATACCGGTATATGCTTCACGCACAAGTACATACTACGTAGTACTACAAAGTACTTCAAAGTAAATACAGTCGTACTTGTCTGTCTTGCTCGCCTGGCTTTCCCAGGATGCCCAAAGGCAGGTGCACGCGCGTGCCGCACCAGAGGTCGCCGCCGTTGGGGAGCTCGTGCAGGTTAAACTTCAACTGCTCGGTAGCAGCAGCAGCAGTGGCAGCAGTGGCAGCAGCAGCGGCAGCAGCAGCAGCAGTGGCGGCATCAGCAGCAGTGGCGGCGGCAAGAGCACGTGCGGTTTCCACAGTGTCAGGTGAAGGGCATGAGCTATGAGCTGGTGGTACCCACTCATCCCATGCATGTGAAGGTTGTTGCCGTTGCTGTTGGCCACGGGGGCTGAGCCACGATGCCAGTGCCACGCAGGCACAGCTGTGTCAATGCGGCATTTGCAGCATTCACTCCGCCAGGCATTGGGTGCGGGGCAGTGTGGCTACACGTTTGCTATGCAGGCCTGGCAGGTTCGACCACCAGCCCCTCAGTGAACCAGATGCAGAAGGCATGCACACGCACACCATGCTGTCGCAAGGGCGCCATAGGTGCGGCTCGTGGCTTGGCGCAGCAGTTGTTGATGCGTACCACATCCTTCCACACACTCACATACATGCATGCATGTGCTTCGAAGTATACATGCATAATGTACATACACTTCAAAAAATTGAAGCATTTACACGCAACACAGTGGACAGCATGGTGCAGCAACGGCGCCAGTGCGACGCGTGCCAGAAGGGCTTTTTAAAAGGCGCACGTTTTTATCACATGTGTGTATGCACGCGTGCATTTAAACAGCACATTATCGAAAACGCACAACACAGAGGCTGGATGAGGCTCGCCAGCTAATGGCCGCTGTACCAGGTAGGCCGGTACACAGATGGCCGTTTTAGCAGGATACCAGAAACCAAAAGCAAGAACATTCATATAACGGACATAGATCCCAAAAGGCAAAATGGTACCATACAATTATTTCATTTTGCGTCCTTGTTTCTCGAAGCACTTCAACATCACACAAGTCTTGGCCCTACAATAACAACGCGTAGAAAAAAGGCCAATAATGTTCATCCAACTTTGCGACTTTGCTGTACCTCGGTGACAACGCCAAAGTTTGCGCCTCCGCCCCTCAGCGCCCAGAAAAGGTCAGCATTCTCCTCCGCTGAGGCCCGCACTATGCTTCCAGAGGCCAACACCACCTGCGCAGCGGCACGTTAAATGCGGGGAGTTAAGGCGGAGAGGAGGGGTGCAGTGGCGGTGATGGCGTGCGCGGTGCAGCAGCGGCAGCGCTGCAGGGGGTGGCAGGTATGGCTGGGTGCAGTGCTGTCACCGTGTGCGCAGGCGGTGTGTGTGAGGCATAGAGCAAATTGCTTGGCCCCAGCAGCTTTAAGGAATGGCAGAAGGGGCATTGCTGTGTGTAAGAATTGGTGTGGCAGCTGCGTCAATGCAGGCCATGTCGCGCACTGACTGGGGCCACGAGTCAGTGTGAATCATTACCCAAATACACACCATACCTACCCAGGTGCCAAGGGTGTCAACTCCAGCGACGGGTCTACAGCTCTGGGGTCATGACTGAGTGACCCGACTGGTGTGGAAGGCATGTTCTAACACAGCATCCACAAAAATGCGGAGCACTGCAGCTGGGTGGTGACTTTCAGACCTGTTGGGCTCTTTATTGTTTTTAGTGGATGAGGCAAGTAGCCGCCATACGCAATGGGCCACAACACAACAGAAGTACACCTCCTTCCTAAATTTCCACAAATACATGATTGTATGGTATCTCGTTTATTGTGCTAGCGGGTGCAAGTGACTATGCATGTGTACCAGTGCCTCGGTTATGTTGTCTATGCCCAAGCCAAACACCCATTGTACTCTATTGCGTAGTCTATATTATCATTTGCTGGTGCGGGCAAGTGCACTCTCAGAGATCATTAGTACCTATGCCTCAATCATAAAATCGGCGCCCAAGCCAAATACCTTTTGTATTGTACTTCACGTAGTGTATTGGTACTAGAGTATGGTTGTTGATTGTCATATTCATCTCCATAATATGTACTTCTGTATTTGAACCTTAGTGCCTGTGCCTCAATCATGTCACCTATGCCCAAGCCAGACATCTACTGTACTTCAAAGTACTCCAGAAGTACTGTATTGTACTACTTCTATAAAACTACTAGTACTTCATGAAGTATTGTACCGTACTACAGCAGCATGGGTTTCCAAGATCATTACATGTATCCTGTCTATTTCACTATACTTCAGAAAGTAAGCATTAGTACCTGTGCCCCAATCATGTCATCATATGCCGGAAGCCAAACACCTGTTGTGTGGTACTTCAAAGTTTTGTATTGATCTACAGAAGTATCTTTTTTTATCAACACTGCTGTATACTTCATCATAAGCCTTACCTGCGCCTCGATCATGTTGTCTATGCCCAGGCCAAACACCTATTGTATAGTACTAATGTATGGTTTTTTATTGTCATTATGCTGCATACGTTACTACTACCTCAGGAGTACAAAGCATAAGCCTTAGTACCTGTGCCTCAATCATGTTGTCTATGCCCAAGCCAAACACCTTCTCCGTGTAGCCTCGGCCGCCTGCAGGTGCACACGAGGGCAGCGCAAGCGGTGCGCAGTGCAGAAGGCGCATGGCTCCATGCAGGTCATGCAAAATGACGATTTCAAATGCACTTGCCATGCCATGATTCATGAACTGCCGTCTTGTCTGCCAGGGCCGTTTTTTTTGTCAGTCTTACCTGGGGCACAAAAAGTTTTCACCAGGTGGACATGGGAAACTCTCTTATGCTAAATGCCCCCTCCTCCACCTTCAACCTGTACTTCCTTCAGCAGTCACTGCACCTATAACAAGTTTGAAGTTCGCTGCACCAACAGCTATGCGCATAAGCACCCATTGAGTTGCAGCTGTGGCACCTTCTGGCTGAAGCGGTCAATCATAGATAACCACTTCTCTTGACCAGCATGTGTCTTTTTCCCACCCGATTTTCGTTTTGAGTTGTTGAGCACTGAAAGCATCTCAGCAGGAAGTCAACCACCAGGAGTGTATTTGCTTGCTACAGTAGCGTCGACACTCGTGCACTCTACGCATGCATGCCCAATGAAATCTGACACACCATGACCTGCTTTGTGCGAACAGCGGTAGCCCCGCTCGTGCATGCGTCACTGGCATAAACCTTGACACAAGATTGCTAAGCCCATATGAGATGTTGGCGTGGCTGGGGCGACAAATGCCAGGCCGTGGAGCGGTTTATGCACCTGCTCAGTACCAAGTAGTGCCCGCACCATACACGCGCCGGCGATTACTCTTGCGGATTTGAGTATGACCGCAAAGTGAATTAAAATTTTGGAGTATAGCGGTAGTAAGACATAAGTCTGGAAAGTCTATGTCAGCAAGAGATGGCAGGGTTGAACTCGGTTGAGGTTCGTGCATAACTTAGCAGAGTAGAGTCAAATTATTTGTGTTTACTGGATTAGGTGGTGCGTCAAAGTATTACAGCAGTTAAGGGTTTAGAGCGACTTGCCTGTCTGTATCATCTGGCCACACAGCCCAGTGGTTGGCACCCGCCCGCTGGTCAGGCACAGGCCAAAAGGCTTGCATGCCGCGTCCAGGTCGCCTGTCCACAAGCACCCCGCCCCGCCCCCAAGAACACACATACACACACACATGCACACCTCAGTGTGAAACAACGCATGTGTGAATACTCACACACACACACAGCGAGTGTCAAGAAATGCACGCGTAGACACACACACATGAGCCTTGTGTGTGTCACCTGTTTGTTGTTTGATGGTCATACATACACCACATTGTTGCGTCTCGGTCGCACATGCACATACACTGTGTTGCCGCAAGTGCACCATGTGCTCACCTCCTACAGCCGTGGCAGGCAATGCCACCCGCGTTTGTAAGCGCACCTAGCTTGCAGCCGCCCTGCGCCACCACAGTCTTTGCATCCTTATCCACGGTGACGCTGTTCATGTGCGATGTCAGGTCTATCATGAGGCGGTCATTCATCACAGACCCGTGGGTGTGCCTCCCTCCAGCCACACACACCGCCACCTGCACCACCACCACCAACAGGGGGGACGAGCCGCTTCTTTTAACGACAAGGAGGGCTTAACGTGTCTGCAATTGATGATGAAACACAGCTTTGGTGCTGAGTCAATGCTGCCCTTTTTGGGCAAGCACACGCATATGAGTGTTGGCTATGTAGAGGGCAGGCAGTTACAACAGTTACACACCTGGGGCACCGCTGGAGAGCAACATCGCTCACAGCTGGTCCGCACGCGTCACCACCCCACAAGCGACCACAACTGGGTGGTGCGCAATGGCCTGCTGGAAAAATTGACTGGTGCCACCAGGGCAGCAGCAACACTACCGCTCACAGCGCGAAATGTGGAAAATGCCCAGTGCCCTCTCAGCTATACCCAGTATACCCAAGAGCTTCCACACATGTATCGAGTACTTGCGGAAGTACATGCTCAGCAGAGCCATCACCTTGTTATCGGAGGCATATTTGATTGCCACAGCCACGTCCTCCGCGCACTCAGCGCTCACAATGCCGCTGGGATAGCCAAAGCTCGCGGGGTCCAGCATCCAGGTGCTGTGCAAACGCGCGGCCACATAACCCTGCGTAATGCACACAGTGTCGCACGGAAACGCACGTCAGCAGGGAAATCACGGGTGCACATACTTCGAACTTGATACGGAAAAGATGGCAGCAACCCATGCCAATGATATGCCAAAGAATGGCACCGTGGGTGGCCAATACGGTGGGCAGTGCTCCTGTACGAACGTTCACGCGGGGTGAAAACAGCAGACCGCACTCAGATTCCTGAGGTGGTGGCGCCTCGTCTGTTTCGGGCACGCATGTGTTGACACCCAGGTATTGAACCAATGTGTGAAACGGTGGCCACTGCCAACAAAAAGTGCCTACAGCTAGTGATGTGCTGTGCGGTGATACAGTTGGCTGACTCGATGACGCACTGTCTTAAAGCCGCCCATAGGCATCAATGGCAGGGGGCATCCATCGTGACAGTTTTGGAGCGGCGTGCACATAGTCTCATGTCTGACATGCGCGAACTTCAGCTGCCTTGTCAGTAACCTGTGGCCTAGAGGCATGTTACGAAGTACTTCAACAATTACTTCAACAAGTATACCACTTCATGTTGTTCAGGGCATGCTTGACTGCTGCACTACTTAACACTGCAGCGGCATGGGCGTGTCTGGCACAGCAGCAACATGCCTTTGCTGAGCAGCAGGCCTGCTATTTACCAGTGGTAATTGATAGTGCTCCAGCTGCACATCGGCGCTAAGGATCTCTTCAATTGTGCGTCCACAACAACAACAAAAAACTGCCTTTGCTGCCGCCGGTGATTTTGCAGCAGCAGCAGCAGCAGCAGCAGCAGAAAACTATTCGCAAGCTGCACAGCCACATCGCTTAGTCACGGCAGGTGCTTGATGGTAGTCTGGCCAGGGGACAAACCCGCGCGCGCGTATGTTGTTGGCACCTCCTCTTCCTCACACACCCACATCCCACACACATGCAACTGCAAAACCGGTTCATCCAATGCTAAATAGCGACCATGTGCCGACATGCAACCAATGATGCATGTGCGGCTGGCACTGAGGCCACTCCCGCAGTGGATGCCGTTCACCACAGCCAGTTCATGACGGCAGCGGCGCGGTGGTACAGCCACTGCACACAGCCCCCCCCCCCCACACACGCCATCCATGACGCTCCGGAAAGATTCTGCGAGGAATGAAAAGCAAGTTATTATAATGCATGCCGCGCGCCACCAGTGCAGCAGCAGCGCCACAGCAGCAAAGCTGCTGCGTCTCCAGCTCGGGCAAGCCTGCAGCACGAAACTGAGGCACCAGTTGCACTTCAGGCAGGACACGACGCCCGCCCTCACCTCTTCCCCGGGCAAGTGCAGTTTGCCCTTGACGAGGCTGGCCTTCAGGGCAGGCACGTCGCCAGGCAGGGCTGCCGGCACGTGGACGGGCGCCTCAGGACCGCTGCTCTTCTTCAGGAAGGACAGCATGGTGCCGGCCTGTGTCTGCTCCTGCTGCCGCCGCCCCGTGATGATGGGAGATTGTGTGAGAGGTTCAATGATGATGATCATGAGCTGCTGAGCACACAAGTGAAACAATAAACTCAGAGCTCTTCGATGTGTCTGCGAAAATTTTATCAGGCCGGCCGCAAGTTGTTGCCAGCAACACACACACACAAGGTTAGCCAACACAGCTGCCCTTGCACCAGCCGCAGCAAACGCCCGCCGGCCGGCCGCGGACATGGCGTGGACATGGCGCCGACCGCACGCCGCCAAGGCGGCGGCAGCCGAAGTTGCAGAAAAAAAAGAAAAAAAAACAGATTCGCAACTGTTTCGGCGGCAACTTGAAGTTTTGAGGGACCATTTCACTGGTGCTGGCTGGAGCGTGACAGAGGCGTGACAGAGTCGAACCAATCAGAATGCGCCATTTGCT
>JAULBY010037712.1:0-14142 GCA_032358315.1 Ophiocytium majus | reverse complement strand
AGGTCCTCGCTGCAGCTCCGAAAGCAGCTGCCGTTCACGGGGGCACCCGTGGGGCCCACAGTGGTGGAGCACACACCCCCCTCGCCGGTCTTGGGGGGCGCGGGGGTCACGACAGGGGCGGGGGCGGGTGCCGTGGGGGTGGGGTTAATCACCCGCGCGGTGGTACAGACACAGCAGTGGAGGTCGGGGATGCAGTTGCCGGCGCCAACGTCGAGGGGGTTGCACTGGAACAGGTGTGCTTCAGAAGTATTTGTAAACTTTCTTGATTGTGACTCTGAGTGTGTTACCGTACTATACAGCTACTGTCCTTGTTCCAAAGTAGTAACCCGCGTGGAAATTTTGCGAGAGACCGGATCCACGGACGGGGCCGGTTACTTTGGGAGCCACCCAGTGAAATTGTGTTAGTAAGGCGCCCTAGCAAGCAATACAGCTGGCAACACAAGAAAAGTGGGGGGTAACATCCCTAGCACGAAACCAGCGACATGAGAAAAGTTTCCGCGCCGAGCGACTGCTTTGGAACAAGCAGCGCGCGTGCACTTTCACCGGCTCCAGCGGTGGGCCTGGTGGGTGCTGTACATACTTGAAGTAGTTGAAGAATATAGTAGTTACTTCTACTGAAGTGCATGCATGTTTTGCACCTCCAAAGTACATACTACACAGTACTATGCAGTGTGACGTGCCATGGAAGTGCATCGCACACACTGCGCCATGCACACAGAGGGGCAGACAGCTGTGCATGTACTCACCGGCGTGGGCGAAGGCACGGGCACCGGTGGAGGTGTCTGCACAGCACAGCGGGGCGCAGCAGCGACGGGAATGAGCGCACATTCACAGGTGGGTGATGTGTGTAGGTGACGGCATGTATGGTATCCTCATTGTACAGCATGTACCATGTAGACTGCAAGTAATCCGAACTTGCGCTGTGTACATACTGCGGAGTACTTCAGAGAAGTGCACAGCGCACATGATGCCACATGTCGGCGGCTCAACTGAAGTATGCACAGACGTATTAACGCACTACGCGTACAGCCGTGTAGCGGCGTGCGCCTGCGCGCAGTGTGCGGCGGCGGCACCAGCAGCAGAGACGGGCATGAGCGCACGTTCACACGTGGCGATGGGTCGTGCAGTGAATGGGTGACAGCACATGGTATCCTCATTGTACACCATATAACATGCTTTTGAAGTAGGCTACAGTGCAGAGTTACTTCGACTTGAAGTGTGAAGTACTTTTCAGGGGTGCAGGTACCGCGTCGCTGCCTCAAAGGTTTTGTATTCATGCGTGAACAAACCTGTCCGTGTACTTGTAATTTTGCCATGTACGCCGGCTGTATACAACGGTGGTATATTGACTCTTGGCGAGTCAAACACACAAGTCGCTCACTCACCCCTTGTGAGTCACGCTCTCCCGAGTCACATACCCTAGTCACTCACTCCCACCTCGCAAGTCACACTCCCGAGTCACCCCCCCTCCCTGACTCACACACTCGCGAGTCACACACTCGCGAGTCACACACCCAAGTCACTCACGCTTATGCGTCAGCCCCCCCGCCCCCGAGTCCCACACTCACGAGTCACATACCAAGTCACTCACACTCACACACCCACGAGCCGCGCTCGCGACTTTGCAAAGTCGTACCCAAGTCGCATGACTCACCGGCGTGGGCGCGGCCGGCGCGTTGTTGCAGTAGCAGCAGTGCGTCCCATCCTCACAGTTGTCCGCGCCCACGTCGAGCGGCAAGCACTGCTCCGTCAGCCCAGGCGTGAAGGGGAGTCCCTGCGAGGCGCAGTTCGCCTCGCAGCCAACCAGGTCCTCGCTGCAGCTCCGAAAGCAGCTGCCGTTCACGGGGGCACCCGTGGGGCCCACAGTGGTGGAGCACACACCACCCCCGCCGGTCCTGGGGAGCGTGGGGGTCACGGCAGGGGCGGGGGCGGGTGCCGTGGGGGTGGGGTTAATCACCCCCGCGGTGTTACAGACGCAGCAGTGGAGGTCGGGGGTGCAGTTGCCGGCGCCTATGTCGAGGGGGTTGCACTGGTACGTGGCGCCGGCCGTGAAGTCGAGGTTGTTGGCCGCGCAGTTGGCGTCGCACGTCGCGCCGTCCTCGCTGCAGCTCTGCATGCATGTGCCGTTGATGAGGATGCCGCCCTCCGTGGAGGCCGTCGCGCACGCGTCCGCCAGCTGGCGCAGCTGCTCAGCAGAGCGGCGGCGGCGGACGCGGCGCGCGGGGTTAGCTCAGCAGATGGCGTGTGCGGGAAGGGGAAGGGGGGCTTGCGCGCAGTGTGAGCGCGCGGCAGGGTGAAGCTACCAAAAATTTGACACGCGCAGTGTGCTCCACGCGCTGTGGCAGCTGGAACCACCACCCTGCGGGCGCGGCTGTGAACCCGCAGGAAGGCAGGCAACTGTTGGGAGTTGGCAAGGGGGGGCGGTGCGTGACTGGCGCAGTTAGTAGGGAATATGTGTTCCACCTGCGGCATGGGAGCCGGAGCTTGCTGCGGCCGAGAGCATCTGGGTTACTCAGCACTTCGAGGCGCGCGCACACCGCTGCTGAGCAGCGGCACGCCGCTGCTGAGCACCAAGTTGCTGGGTGTGCCTGCTGCTGCTGCTGCTGCGGGCGCTGTTGGGCGCCTGCGGCTGCTGCCAGTGCTGCTGGCGCTGCTGGGCAATGCCGCTGGTGCTGCCATTGCTGCTGCCGCTACGCGCAAAACCTGAGCTGGCTCTGCAACTTCACCCAGGAAATTGCTTCAGCCAGTGGGGTGCCAGCCACCAGCAGCAGCACCAGCACCAAATTAAGCAAGATCGAGTTCGATCCGAGGAAAGCGAGTGGCTGCTGACCACAACCAGCAAAACGTCACCACCCAGCACCGCCGCTTGGCTGATAATACTCCGCGGCAGCAGCAGGCTTGCTCAGGTATCCTTACAGCCTAGAACACCACCGGCAAGATAAGCCGACCGCAGCTGCCCTGCCGAGTGACTAGATCGCGCCCGTGCTGCCCCACACCAGCATGTCAGCAGCAGCTGCATAGCGCGCGGCAGCGGCAGCGCTGCGCCTCCGTGCATTCTAATCACCACGCAGCGGGTGCAAAGCCATTGCCGGTAGTGCTACCGCTCGCTGCTGCTGCTGGTGTCGGCTGTGGCCGTCAGAGTGTGGGAGAGGCATGCCGTGCTTGACCCTGACTGCGAGCCTGTGGATCTCACCTGCGCACCCGCCACACGCTGCGCCGCGCAGCACAGCGCCACAAGCACCGCTCTCCTGGCCACCATGGCGACGCCCCGTTTATGCTTGCGCTGCTGATGAGAGTGAGTGCCGCAGAGCAGGCGGAGCAGTACCCACCCCACTTTGTGAACGGCACGATGCTCTTGCCCCCGCGCGCGCCCAGCCTTTGGAGTTCCCCCCAGGAGGCCCCGCCTCGCGTTTCGCGGCAACTATGCGAACGTTCCCCGGGCTGAATGCTGCGCGATGCAGCATTGCGGCAGCACACACGGCGCGGCGGAGCGTCAGCACATGGCGGCCATTGCTCCGGGAGGGGGTGACGGGAGCGAGACTCACGGTTAGTTTGCACTTTTGGCCTGCAGCCTGCTGCGTGGGAGTGCCAGCAGTAAACCCGACATCGGTGGTGACGCGCGGTCTGCTGCATGACGCGCGGTCTGCAAGTCACGACCCCCGCCCCCCCGCCAGTGCATAGGGGCACTTGTGTCGTGAGACGCTGCTGTTGTTCTACGGCGTGCATGGTAGTGAGTGACTTGCAGCGGTGGGAGTCCTCCCTGCCCTCATGGGTCCCGAGGTACAGTGTTATGGCGCTGCCAAGAGCACATGTGGCACAGTCGAGGCAAACGGCGAGGCCGCAGGGGCACACGCACGGCAGGGCATTGGGCGGAGCACAAAACAACAATGAACCCCGGCACGAAGAAGCAGCAGAGCGCACTGCAGCCTGAGTGTACGCGGAGTTGCATGATGTACCCCCTGTCACCTGACGGCGACTGCAACAGGTCGCTGTTCCTCGGCTGCAAACACTAAGGTTGATTGGCGTCAATGTTTCAGCAATGAGCAGCAATGCGCAGATGCCAGTCGCAGCGCACAGCGAGAATTACAACCAACCGAAGCCTGTGACTGCGATCGTGTTCTGTCTGCTGCCAGGACAATTGCTGCAAGGTGTAATGTAGCTTCAGCATGGTCCAGTACTTGCATCACACGCCGCTTCAGGCGCGCGAAGCCTTGCGCACATGGTGACGGGACTGGAAAAAGTATGGCAAAATCATGGCACCCACTCCTGGTATACCAGCCCACAATATCGCGAAAATCCAATACGATGCAGACACGCTGGCGTCCCTACCTCACACACGGAGCCCTGTGTGTTACAGAACTACAATACACTAGTGGGCTGTAGTCCCATGTGCCATGTCCCAGGTACCTGCTCCCATCATCAGCCCCTGGCACGCCTCCCAGGGACAGCCACAGTACTGTGAGTAACTATGAGTACTTTGATGTGCATCAAGCCGGGTACCGTTGTCTTGCAAGCTAGCACAAGGAGAATGCCGCTGGTGGGCCATGCTTTTAGCGGCGGCCACACACAGGTGCACGTTTTTTTGTTGCCGCATAAGCAGAAATTGAACAAGTTCTAGGACGCTTCGTGTATGAAATGAATTCATTACGCTGCCAGTGAGTACACTCAGTCTGTGACTTGCTTCAGGCTGCACCGGTGGTACTGAGGAGTTTTTCTGGATGGTTTCGCATTGACTCCCATATGGGTGTCTTGTGTGGCAGGTCTGAGACTGGCCTGCCGCTTCCCCACACATGCACGAACAAGTCATCTTTTCATGTGTGCCACAGTGTGGCCACATACCACAAGGGCAGTATGCAGTGCTTTCAGCTTTTTTTCTTTGGTGCTTGGTGCAGTGCGGGTTTCCCAAGCCTTCTCTACGCCCGCACTTGGCGAGTGAACAAGCTCTAAGTGCTCCCATTCCCATGCTCAACTCACACACCTGCTGAGCACTGCCTTCAGGAGGTCAACGCTCCGGTGCTCACGTGAACGCATGAGTGTACTGCGCTGTGCATACTTCTGCTGAGCACGCTGGCCCAACGTGCTCAGCACAACCTGCACAGACACCGCCAGTTCGGGAAGGTGCTTTCACAGTACTGTGCAGCTGGGTGGTGGCGACCGAGCAGTGCTGCTTCCCAGCCATGGCTAAGAAAAAGAGCTCCGCGCCTCGCGCACCGCCTAAAACTCGAGCGGAGGAAGCCAGCGAGGCCATTGCGAAGCACAATGCAACAGCAGCCGCCGCTGCAGCAGCAGCGGACGAGGATGATGAGGACACGCCCCTGTGCGTCATCTGCTATGAGAGCTTTGGTGAGTGCCACAGCACCTGGCGCCGCCAAATGCAGCAGGGAGACTGCCCCTGCCCCTTCTCCCTTCCTCAACCGCGCACGCGGCTGCGCCCGACGGCGCTTCTGCGCCTGCCATCCGTTGATCACTGTCGCTGAACAGGGTGATGTGTGCTGCGATTGTGTGCCTCATACCTTGTTTTCCCCTGTTGCTGGTGGATGCAGATCTGGTGCAGAGGCTGGCGGCGGTGGGCGCCTGCAACCACTCCGGAGTGTGCTCCCTGTGCTACCTGAGGCTCAGGAAGCTCATGAAGGAGTACAACTGCGTGCTGTGCAAGACCCCCATGGAACAGGTGAGAACACGCACTCCACCTTTCCCACCAGTACCGGACTGCCTTCAGCACGACATTTCCCCAAAAAGCATGCTGGGCCTGGTCCCCTGGCTCCTGTCTGCCACTCAGCAGCCAGCTGCACAGCACGAGCTCCGCCTCAATTGCCGCCAGCAGCCACCAGCAGCAGCAGGGGCCCCGCTGTCGGGCGGAGGAACCTCAGCTGTGTTCACTCACGGCCCAAGGACGGGCGTCCGCACTAACGGCTGCGCCTGGCACGCCTGCCGCCCTCGACCCGTCAAAAAACGTGTTGCTGATGAACGCACCCTACCCGCCCCATCAAGCTACTCATGATTTGCACCGATGCGCACATTACCCCCCGTCTGTGGACTAATACGCAAATTTCGCCCCACAGGGTCACCTGCACCCCCCCTGGGGCTGTGCGGTTCGGTTGGCCCAGCATGCAATCAGCGGCAGCAGCGGCGGCGGGGTTGCCTCATTGCTTGGCGGCTCGCCGCCAGCAACGTGCCAGCTCCACGGAGCCTGTTACCGCGCCCCACGGTCCCCGCACGCACACCCCCCGCCGCCGCAGCAGCCCCCCCCCCCCCCCCCCCCCGCCCTTGCTGCCGCAGCAGCACCGCGCCGCCGCCGCCGCTGCACCGCACCGCACCCGCCACTGCCATGTTGTGGATAAGTTATGGTATGCACACCACGCTCGTTGTGTCGCATGCTGCTGAGCACCGCGCCTGCCACACCTCTGTCTGCGCGGCCGCAGCTCATGATCTGCGCCCCCTCGGAGCTGCGCCCCTTTTCGGAGTTCACCATCTGGGGCAATGACGCCGGGCCGGGGCGGGTGTGGGATGAGAGCGCGCGCGCGTTCCTGCCGCGGGAGTACCAGCAGTCGTTTGTGTCGCACCTGGACGAGCCCGCGTGCGGCGTGGCCAAGTGCACTGCCGGCAGGCTGGCAAACATGGTGAGTGAGGCCCTGTTTTTTATGCCCATGTTGTACGGTGTAAAGTATTCGTACATATAGTTTGTAGTATTGAACTACTTCAGTAGTATGTTATAGCTTGGAACCTGTCGACCTAACCAACGCCGCAAGATGGTGCCTGCACCTTAGTACTTCAGAAGTACGACGCAGCGCAGCACGCCGGCACCGACGCACACACTCACCGGGAAGTTGGTGTGCCATACAAGGACGAGGTTGGTGGCTAGTTGCCATATGTGAGCTGCTGCGGGTGCGGCAGCGGCGCGCCATTGCGGCGGTGTGCACGTCCAGCGCTGCGGGCGGCTGCGTGCCACACAAAGCCAAAAGCCTCTGTCATCACAGTAATTGTAAGTTAGTACACATAATTTAAGTATGTACTTCTTGACGTGCTTGCGCAGCAGTCGCCCCAACGCCCTCACGTGCCGAACGCCAGCCACGCAGGTCCACACGTAATGTCAACACATGGTCGGGCAGCGCCGCGCGCAATTTGTCCAGAGCTCGCTGAACTGCCGGGAAGTATTCAGGTACAGTTGGAGCACCACAAAGTACGTGATGTGCGCGCACATGAGCGCCTGCAGATGTGGCGCCAGCCGCCGGCGCCAGTAGCGCGTGCGGACTGTGCGGCATTTTCTGACCACACTGTGCGTGTGTGTGTGCTGGCTGCTGGCGTGCGGTGCGTGGGTGGGTGTGGGGGGGTGCAGGGGGGGCTGCACGAGCACCTGCGCGGCGTGCACGGGCTGCAGCTGTGCAAGGTGTGCCTGGCGCACAAAAAGGTGTTTCTGGCGGAGCAGCAGCGCTTCACGGTGCAGGAGCTGGACAAACACATTTGTAAAGGTGGGTGGGCACTAATTTCAAGTAGTTGAAGGGGCTGATTCAAGTAGTTGAATCAGCTACTTGAAGTAGAAGCGGCGCCTGGGCGGCGTGCCTGTGGACACGTGGCTGCAGGCGGCGCTTGGTGTGGTATGCTACCCGGACACGTGGGTGTAAACTTCAACAAGGGTTTGAAGTAGGTGGCGGCTCTCGTGGTTCCGGAAAAATGGATGTGGACACGAGAAGTTTGAGGTAGAACAGGTGTGGTGTGTGCGGAGGTGTGCTGCAGCAGCGGCGTTTGCAGCCTTCAAGCAGGCGGCGTAGAGTCCAAGCACGTGGAGTAGACAGCGGCGCGTGGCGCGTGTGTTGGCCCCCACAGTGGCACTAGCGGGGTGCATTAGGGAACTTGCCTGAAGACTCCAGGGCTTCTAAAATGGCATTGGAAGAGGGTGCCACTGTTGACGTGTGCACACAATAACAGTGCTCGAAATGGGTGGAAGGTGGGGACAAACGTCGTAACGAAGCTGAACCAGGAAGCAGTCTTACAACATGTGAGAATGTCGCAAACTGGGAATGCAGTTGAGCTAGAAAGTGGCGCTTACAGAGGTGCAGAGTTGAGACAGCGCCATAAAAGCGGTACTTGCGACTCTCTTTTGCCACTGCCATGCGCACCGTTATTATGTACGCACACATACACACACACATAATACTGGACTTATAACACATGTATACATATGTCTACTAGTAGCACCTGCTTCGCCCTGCCCCACCCCCCCCCTCCAGTTTACATTGGAGTTGCAGTTGCAAACGCAGCATAGAGAGGAGCATGCGACTCTGTTCAACCAGTGCCATGCCTGCGCTGATTCAAAGTATACCACCTAGTGCTTACTTCGAAGTATTTAGCTCTCACCTCCCCCCTCCAGCTTATGCTGGTGTTGAAGTTGCAAATGGAGGCTATGACTCACCAACTTCAAGTCAATTTTGTAATCATGCACGCGGGCCCCGGGCCTCGCTGAGTGCGTCCAACCTGTGTGCATGAGGTTGGCTTAAGGTTGATAAGTGTTGACGTGAAGTTGATAAGTAACGGCCTTCCACTGAAACTTCAACTAGCCGCAGCATTAGGCCGCTCGTACTTTGTACTGGTGCGCACGTGGCCTCATTTCTCTGGACTTTTTAAAAAATATGTCGCATATCACATGTGTATACACAAACCTCTTTTCAGTTCAAACTGGTGCGCAGGGGCGAGTGAAGCAGGCTTTAGACGGCATGTACGTATAGATGTATGAGACAGACGCATGTATACTAGAACTGCATATTTGTATGTGAGACAGCCCTACAGGAGGCTCAGGATCGCATACACATACAGGGCACTCCCTACGCGAGGCTTGTAACCACCGCCATGCGCGCGCTTATTGTGTAGAAGTACTATGTTTGAAGCTTACATGAATGAATACATACCATGTGCGCAGGTGAGCCCGAGCATCTTTGCCATAATGAAAAAAAATATGCGCTTCCCCACTATGGTCTTTGAGGTAAGTTAGAATATATGCATGTTCGATTTAAAATTCCCAACACGCTTAAAATTTTCTAGGAGATGGAACAGTCATTTTGAATTTGCTTACGTGAATGAGTGCATACCATGTGCGCGTGCAGGCGAGCCCGAGCACGGCTTCTTTGGGCACCCGCGCTGCGAGTTCTGCTGCACGCGCTTCTACGACAAGGCGCAGCTGTTTGAGCACCTCACGAAGGAGCACTACACGTGCCACCTGTGCGAAGCGGCGGGGCGCATGCACAAGTACTACAGGGACTACCAAGACCTGGAGGAGCACTTCCGCAGCGGGCACTACCTGTGCGAGGTGAGCGCGCGCACGTGGTTTCCTGTCATCAGATGCATGTATACATGGTATGTCTACATGAGCAAGTTAGTTGAGTGCGCATGCACAAGTACTACTGGGACTACCAAGACTTGGAGGAGCACTTCCGGGCTGGGCACTACCTGTGCGAGGTGCGTGCGCACACATGGTTTTCTGTCATAGGTAGTATTAGTATTGGTAGCAATAGTATGACGTGCAAGCAGGTTAGCTGGGGGCGCATGCACGAGTACTACAGGGACTATCAAAACCTGCAACAGCACTTTTGGGCTATGGACTACCTGTGCAAGGTGAGCACGCGCGCATGGTTTCCTAGTACATAGATTATTATATTGGTACGGAAGTGCACTGCACACTGCCTGTGTATGTATTGGTATGTATACATAAGCAGGTTAGTTGCGTGTGCATGCACAAGTACTACAGGGACTACCAAGACCTGGAGGAGCACTTCCGGTCCGGCCACTACCTGTGCAAGGTGAGCTGCGCGTGCACTGTTTCTACTGCAAGGCTTCAGCAATGTTGCCATGCGTACGCACCTCCGCACCATGCAATCTTTTTTTAGCGTCCGCGGCAGTGCACGGCACTCCCCTACAGTTACTTTGTGACCGCCGCCTGCATGCCTGGTCAAGCTCTTACACCGCCTTACCGGAGCACGCTGTCATTCAGGGGCACACAACCCTGTGCACGTGCGCAGTCTGCCTGTTCCTTTGTAACTGCCGCTTTTGCAGGACCCTGCGCGCGTGCTTCACCGTCTTCCCGCGGCAGCCCGCGCACGCCTGTGCACACTCTGACAGTTACACTGTACCTGCCGCCCTAGCCCAGTGCTTCACCGTTTGCAAACCCGGCACGCTCTCTGGCAGCTTCGCCGTAACCGCCGGCCTTGCAGGACCCCGCGCGCCTGCGCTTCACCGTTGCAGCCCTGTGCACACACTCTCATAGTTACACTGTAACTGCCGCACGCTCTGACAGTTACACCCTAACCGCCGCCCTCGCAGGACCCGGCGTGTCTGGCGAAGCGCTTCACCGTCTTCTCGTGGCAGCCCGCGCCCGCCTGTGTGCGCCTGTGTGTGCACGCTCTGACAGTTACACTGTAACCGCCGCCCTTTGCAGGACCCCGCGTGCCTGGCGAAGCGCTTCACTGTCTTTCCTGAGCGCATCGACCTGCAGGGGCACATGCTGGCCGTCCACCCGGGCGCCGCCGTGCCGCTGAAAATAGAGGTCAGCTTCACCATAAAGCGGTCGAACCGCGACGGCACAGGGGTAGACATGGCTGGCGGCGGCAGAGGCGGCGGCGGCGGCGGCGGCGGCGGCGGCGGCGGCGGTGGGGAGCAGGAGGACCGGCTGCGGGAGTGGGAGTATAGTGGGCCGTCGGGGGCGGAGGAGGAGGAGGTGCGGCGGCGACAGGAGGTGAGTTTAGACCCGGGGACTTCACTACTTCAAGTATATTTGTGTATCGCTGTTGAAGTATATGGGTGTCCAAGTATCCTACGTAGTACTACTGTAGTATGTGTGTATCGCTGTGAAGTATGGAAATACTTCAGAAGTATGTGGGGTGGGAATAAAATCGTTGGGGGCGGCGGAGGAGGAGGTGCGGTGGCGGCAGAGGCGAGATTAGACCCGGGTACCATTATCTTTGTCGCTGTGAAGTATGGAATTATGTCGGGCTGAGGAGCAGGGGGTGCGGCGGCGGCAGGAGGTGAGATAAGACCCGGGTACTGTAATGTGTATTGCTGTGAAGTATGCAATTATGTGGAGTGGGAGTGTGATGGGCCGTGGGGGGCGGAGGGGGGAGGAGGGTGAGATTAGACTCGGGAATTCCACAACCTACTGTATGTTATCATATTTGTGTAACGCTGGGAAGTATGGAGTTATGTGGGGTGGGAGTATAATGGGCTGTCGGGGGCGGCGGAGGAGGAGGTGCAGTGGCGGCACCGTGGTGAGATGAGACCCGGGAGTTTTCCTACATCTGTGTATCGCTGTGAAGTATGAATCATGTGGTGTGGGAGTAAACCGGCTGTTCGGGGCAGAGGAGCAGGAGGTGTGGCGGCAGGCAGTGAGACTCTTACCATCTGTGTGTGCTGCTGTGAAGTATGAGATTTTGAGCTTTGAGTGCGTGGGCGCACTCGTCGAGGGGGGAGGAGGAGGAGGAGGTGCGACGGCGACAAAATTGAGGTTTAGACCCGGGAAATATATGACCACAAGAAATTATATCTTTGTATACATGCATCATATCCATAGATACAGACCTGCACATGTACTTTGTAGTGTGTCTGTACTACTGGGTACTTCGTTTGTGTGCATACGCTGCCGGGCATATACCATGGCGCGTGCGTGCCGGCTTGCGTGGCATGGGGTCTTGTGTGCACAACACCGTCACAGTCCCCGCTGCCCCTCCATGCGCTCCCTTCCCGCTCTGGAGACCGTCACCAGAACTGCTGCCCCTCAACACGTGCGTGCGGATATTGCACAAAGCACGTTTGCGTCATGGATGCAGAACGGCTGCATCCGCGAGTTACATGCGCCGAAACCGCTTTTACCTCCGCACCCTCTTTTTACGCCCGGGAAATTGCCACAGGCCGAGGACTTCCCGGCGCTAGCGGAGGGGGCTGCGCGCCAGATGGCGGGGTGGGTACGAGCCAGCCACGGCTCTGGGCCGCCGCAGCAGGACGACTTCCCATCGCTGCCCGGCGCTGCGTTGCCGCCGCCGCGGGGGATGGTCGGGGTGAGTGCGCGCCGCGCGCGATAATTGTGGACTTCTGAAGTATGGAAATGTTACACACATATGTTATATATATGGGGATGCTCGGGGTGAGTCCCGCGCCACTTGCGGCATACATAGTATTGTGCGCCATAGTGTATACCTCGAAGTACTTCGAAATATACATAGTGGAGGCATACATGTATAGTATTTCGAAATATACATAGTGGAGGCATCCATACTTCGAGCAATGTACACATAGGTGCCGGGCGCTGCGTTGCCGCCGCCGCGGGTACATGTAATGTATACTTCTGAATGCTCGAGGTGAGTGGCACACGCTGCGCGTTATGCCAGTAGACAAGCCCCTCTTGTATGCACACCCACCTTCTACCTTTCACACTTGCTCCGTACAAGGAGCGTTCTTCTTTGCATGTACAGTTGCTTGCCCCCGGTTTGTTCCACCCTCAACCTTGTGTATCGATATCAACACCATGCTTAGTGTTGGCACCTCCACGCCTCAAAGCAGCTGTCACAGACGCGACTTGCTACAACGCAGGCACCCAGCAGTGATGTGTCGCTGCTGTATACTGCCCTCAGCCCTCCCTAAGCTCACCCCCACACATGCAAATTCACCTTTGGCTGCTTGCGCCGGCAGGGGGGTGGGTTCCGAGCGGCAGTCCAAGCGTACCCTACCGCTGCAATGATCGCCGCGAATGACGAAGACCCCTGGTCTTACCCAACGCCGGGGCAGCAGGGGCGCATCGGCAATGTCAGAATAAAGGTGCGCCGCGCACTTCAACATCAACTATGCAACTTCAACATGAATCTGAACCCGTGATTCGCACGCCGTGTGCTGGGGCGCCGGGCGGCGGTGTTTGGACATGTGTGTGTTGTCATGCGCGTTTTCAAGTGACAGGATAAAGGTACAGTACGCAGGCACGCCACGCACTTCAACTAGTACTTCAAATATGAAACTTCAACTATGCATCTTCAACTATGGACTGGGACCCGTGACTCGCCCACTGCCCGGGGCACCACTCCCATTCAAACATGTATATATGTACTTCGAAGCACATGTAACTCAAGTATGTACGGTACATACAATGGCAACATGCCCGGCTTCCCTTAGGGTACTGAGCATTCCCAGTCTTTTCGCTACCTGTCTGATATTCTTGTCACACGCACCGTGTGCAAAGGGCTTTCCGCGCCCTAAGCGGAGTTTAATAAGAGTACATACAATGGTGTCATGTACTTCGAAGAAGGCGGCATGATTCACAGTTTGTGCACCTTCCTTGCAGTTGCCGAACTATCATAGATGGTGTGCGTACGATGGGACACCTTGTCCACAACCATGCCGTATGCTGGTTGGCACCAGGGGCTGCGTGGCCAACAGGCGCATGCAACAACATGCCTGTGTACTCATTTCATAAGCGGCCATGTGCTTATAGCAACTCACCGACGACTTCTGCAGTAGAAGTGCCCGAGGCTCTGGGAAGCAGTAGCAGCCTGCAGGCGCGCCATGCAGCTGATGTGAGCACAAAGGCAGGCGCTGCACCTGGCGGCACCCCTTGTGCTGGTGCTTTCTGAAACACAAAACGTGGCATGGGACCAGCAGCACTGTCACACCATCTACTTCTACTTGAACCATCAGTATGTTTCACACCTGCTACACGCACCAACATCGGGCCTGTCCCCCAGACCCTGCCAGAACCATACCTCCCCCCCCCCCCCCGTCCCCCCCCCTCCTACCCCTCCAACTACGCCCCCCCACACCCCGCCCTCCCACCCCGCAGGTCGAAAAACCCAAAAAAAAGGGCAAGGGGGGCCTCAGCTCCAGTCCCCCTCCGCAGCAGCGCGCCTCCTATTCCCCCGCCCCCGCCGCCGCGGCGCCCGCCCCCCAGCTGCCGCCACCACCGCCATCACAGCCAGGGGAGGTTCTGGCGGCGCTTCGAGCAGCCCTCGGCGAGGCAGGCTTTGAGGAGCTCAAGGCGCTGTCGGCACGCTACCGGGCGCGCGAGGTCGGCGCGCCCCCCTACTTCTTCGCCGCGTCGGCCATGCTGCCGCCGCCGGCGCCGTTCCTCGCGCTCTTCGAGCCGCTCGTCGCCATGCTGCCGGACGCCGACCTGCG
>JAULBY010037701.1:0-14145 GCA_032358315.1 Ophiocytium majus | reverse complement strand
GGGGGGGGGGGGGGGGGGGGGGGGGGGGGGGGGGGGGGGGGGGGGGGGGGGGGGGGGGGGGGGGGGGGGGGGAGCAAACAGGTGGCTGCTTGATGGAGTGCTGAGCAGAGAGGGCGGCAGGCACACACTGGCCCGGAGGGGTGCGCGCATGGGCATGTTGTGGTGCGTGGGATGCAGAGGAGTGGGGCGCAGTTGAGGGATGCTGGTTGGCAGTACCAGGACAGTGATACCAGGAAAGGAACTGTGTGCGCGCAATGCTTCATCCAGGAGCAATTTGGCGCTGCCAACAAAGCGCAGAGAGAGGCACTGCTGCTGTACCATATTAATATGCCCTACCAAGCAATAAAATGAAGCCTGCCAGGTAATCAATATCACGCAGTACACTCATTGCCACTTTGATGCTAGCTAGCAGATGCACACACGTGGGATCACACTTGTCAAGGCAGGCTGACCATCTTGCAGGCACCATTCTGACTGGTCACAGCGTCGCTTCTGCGAACCTTGCTCTTTCGCTGGCGGGCGCGGTTAGGCTCAGCCGGAGTCGTGCGTCAGCCTGTGCCCACAGCGCTTCTAGTCAGCCACACTGCCACGCAAAACGCTTGCAGTCCCCATCCGCCTTCGCACCCTGTGCCATCGGACACGTGTGCGTGCTGGAGCAGTTGCTGACAGTTTCTTTGCTGTTGTGATTCTGGATTTGGCAACACTGGTGCTGCACTGCTGCTCCTGCCACGGCCACCCACCTTTTTCCACAGCACGCACACCCCAGGAGTGTCTGCTATGCTTACGCCCAGCCAGCCCAGGGGCACATGGTTGTTGTGCGCCGACCACACCGCCAGCCTGTCGGTAGTCGCCACCGCCAGCAGGGATCCAGAGGGGTTCAGAGACAAGTGCAGCACCTCCTCGTTGGGGGCGGGCTGTGGCAGCCCGATGGCGCGCAGGCAGCCATAGGGCAGGTACATGGCTGCCACTGCCCGCTGCCGATGCTGCTGGGGAAGCTCAGACGAGCCCCGCGCTTGCCGCCTGCCCTTTTTAGCTCTGTTGAGTGCGGATCCGCTATAGTGATCAGAAAGGGGAACCCAAAACCACATGAGAGCACCTTTAAAAATAATAGTCAGTTCAGTGACCCACGTGCACCAACTGCCAAAAAAAAAAACGTTGGGCAAGGATGGGCATGCGCAAGGTTTAGTCATCACACACACACCACCGCAACAGCACGTCCCCACCACCTCCCCCCCCGGGTCTCCAGGCCCAGCCGCCAGCGCCACAGCAGCGTACGCATCACCACCACCATACCTGCCGCCGTAAAACCCCACCGCTGCGCGTTCCCCACGAGCGCACCCATGAGACGGGTGGCAGCTTCGGCTGCGCTC
Source organism: Ophiocytium majus (assembly GCA_032358315.1). Taxonomy (NCBI): domain Eukaryota; class Xanthophyceae; order Mischococcales; family Ophiocytiaceae; genus Ophiocytium; species Ophiocytium majus. The sequence goes on along the minus strand of JAULBY010037701.1, from coordinate 12,775 downwards.
CTGCTGGCGCTGGGGCTGGGCCTGCCTCCCGCGGACGCGGGATCCTACCTTGGGGCTCCCTTCGCATGTCAAAACTCCTGCACCATCAACGCCGGTGACTTCGATACGGTGAGCTGCGGACGGCCAGCCGCGGCCCTCACTCCGGCCCGGCATTTACCGCCACACACCTTTTTTTTTGACACCACCAAGCACGTCTCTTTTGCCTGCACAAGGTAAACCTGCACTTAACCGCCTCCCACGTGCCACCTAGCACAGCGCTGCCTGCGCCACCCTTGTCAAATTACTCCGGTGGTGCAGCCTCAGCTGCTGATGGGGTCATTTCATGCACCCAGGCACCCAGGCGCGCGCGCCAGTCCCAACGGTCGCCACCTCGTGGTGGCTTGAAGATGAGGGGTCCTGAGCGGTGCCGCAGGAAAGCGCGGGCGCGCACGGCCATGTGCCGTGCCTTTCTCCTACCCCCTCTCTCCCCGCCCCCCCGCCCCTGCCCCTCCTTCCCTGCCCAATCCTGCCACTGCTTGCTCCTGCATCACTTGCCGCATTGGTCCGCAAGCAAGCACTCACCCCCGCACCCTCCCCCTCTCCTCCGTGCGCTGCCACCCCTTCCCACTGCCACCGCTGCTGCTTTTGCCCCCGCTGCTGCCTGTGCCACCGCCGTGCGTGTGTCTGTCACCCCTCGTGCGTGTGTGTGTCACCAGGGCGGGGAGGGGGTGGGGTATCATGACACGTTCCACGCGGCCACACCACTCACGCGCGCAGGCGTGACCGTCAACGTGGATGGTGCAGACGCCATCAGCTACCTTGCCAGTGGGTGAGTGCAATGACTTGTACTTGTCTCCTGCACGGCTGCTGAAAGATCCTTTCAGGGCAAACTTCAAGTGCCTGACACCGGTCAATTCCTCCAGATAGGTCTGAAGCTGGCGGATTTTCCCGCGCCGTGCACAAGCAAACCTGCATGCCGCCTGCCTCAAAGCCCCCCGCCCCTGCCTGGCAGCACCAAAACCCATTCACTTCAGCAGCGCACTCAGCACCAGCCGCCTGTGCACCCACCAACTAAGATACCCATTATCTGCCCCGGCACCGTCGCTGCTGCATGCCCCACCACCCCGCAACCGCCACCGCTGCCGCCGCCGCCTCACACCCCACCAGCGAGTGGTACGAGTACACGGTGGCCACCAACGGCGGCGCCTTCGCCCTCACGTACAGCGTCGCCACCAGCCCGCCCACCACCGTGCCGCTCAAGGTCGTCGCGAGCGCCAGCAACTCCTGCACGGCCGGCGCCACCGCCGTGTACGCCGCCGCCGCGCTCAACACGGCGGGCGCCCTGCGCGCGCTGCCGGGCGACGGGGTGGTGACTCTCCCCTACGGAACTTCAACCATCCGTGTGTGCTTCCTCACGGCGAGCTACGCCAGGTTCGCCACGCTCGCGCTCGCGCCCCGCTACAGCTCGCCGTTCGGCGGGGTCCCGCAGACCGTTCCCGGAACGGTCTCCGCGGTTGCGTTTGATGTGGGCGGTCAGGGCGTGGCGTACAGCGTGCAGAGCCAAGCAGGGGAGCCCCTGGTGCGGGCGGGTGAGCTGGTGACGGGCGGGGGGGGCAGCCTGGGCTACCTCAACGGAGGTGAGTGGCGGCGGGATTATGTCCAAGGATGAGATAATTGAGTGCTGAGTGTGTGTGATGAGCACACCGGGGTGGCTTGAATTGTGGACACGGCGAAACATGTGAGCAGCCAGGGTTACACACACTGTGGTTCTCTGCTCAGCACCTGCTGCTGGCGCAAGTCATGTCATATGCAATGGCAGCGACATGATGTGCCCAGCAGACTCTGAAAGCATGTGGTCATGTGCTGTCACGTGGGCAACTGTATGGCACAGACATTGACACCCATTCACACTGGCGTCGCCGGCACATGGTACCTGCCATCTACTCATTGCAAGAGCCCCCCCCCCGCTGTTTGGGCCCTCGCCGCCGCCGCTGCCTGCAGGCGAGTGGTACAAGTACTCGGTCAACGTGCAGGCGGCAGCGACCTACAATGTCGCCTACATGCTCGCCGGCAACCCGCCCTCGGCCGTCCCCCTTTCCCTGTACCTCACTGTCGACTCTGGCTGCGGCGGCACGCGCGTCGCCGCATATGCGACTGCCACGTTCGACAGCGGCACATGGGCCACCGCAAAGGCATACAGGGGCGGCGCCGCGGCGCTGCCGTCTGGGAGGCATGTGCTGACCCTGTGGTAAGTTCATGCGCGTGCGCGGATTGTTCACTTGAAGTTGGTATACTACACTTCACGCACTTGGCGTACTGTTGACTTTGGTAGCAGCGGTGGTGCCGCGGCGCTTCCATTCCGGCAGGCACGTGCTGACCCTGTGGTGACTTTGTGCGCGTGCGCGCGCTGTTCACTTGAAGTTGGTACTTCGCGCACTTGATGTACTGTTGACTTTGGTAGTTCAGGCGTACAGTGGTGGCGCCGCGGGCTTGTGACAGAGTGCGAGGGGCAGCATGCAGGACTATGCTTACCCGCATCGCATGGCAGAAGTCGCCCCGCGTCACTGCGTGCCAGCCTAATGAAAACTCAGTGCATGTTCAATCAAGGCACTTATATGTGCTGTACTGTTGCACTATACGAGCCGCTGCATACGATGGCTCTGAATAGCACGAGTGAGTGGCAAGTGCAGCAGCAACACACCACAGCCAGACGTGTTGCTTAAAGGCATCTACTGCCGCTGCCTCTGCTGCTGCTGGTGCCATGGTTGTGCAGCGTCGAGACAGCCTCGTACCTGAACATCATGGGCGTGCGACTCAATCAACAGGCCGCCACATCTGCACCCACTGGTGAGGCGTCGCAGGCCGTGTCGCTGCTGCTGAGCACTCCTCCTGTTGCTGCCTATGAGCATGATGTTGCTGGTGCTCATGCTGCCGCTCAGCACTGCCGCTGCCTCTGAGCATGCTGCTGCTTTGGCAGTTACTGCTGCTGCTGAGCACTGCTGCCGTGGCATTGGTGGACACGGCCGCTGTTGCTGCTGACCGCCCTGTTTGCTGCAGTGCCAGCAGCCGTGGCTGCGAACAGGTCCTGTGCCTATGCACACAGACCATGTGCATTTGGCAGCCCCTTTGCGCACACCACGTGGTGTTAAAGTGTGCCCTAGCCATCATGCAGATTGATGCCGTTGTACACACAACCACCGCCCAATAAAAATACTTCGAAGCAGTAAGCAGTTGGCACCGCAATCATGCCTGCATGCACTGATGCTTGTGCTACAGTACCTCCACAGTACTTGCACGTTGCACTCATAACGCGCCTGCTTCTGGCTCCCCCCCCACCCCCCTCGCCGCTGCAGTGCCCCCACCCGGTGTGACCCCCGCCTACAAGAACTGGCCGCTCAAGTGGTCGGACGAGTTCAACGGCGGCACGCTGGACACCACCAAGTGGCAGTACTCCATCGGCAACGCCTGGTGAGCTGGAGAGCGGGGGCGGTGGGTGCTTCAGCCGCTGCTCCATTGCGGTTGCGATGCTGGTGGTTGCGAGTGGTGAATCTGGGTGTGTTGGCGCGCAGGTGTGCTGCGAGCCGTTTCGGTGGAACTACCCGCGCAACTGACGCTCAGCGGTGTTACTACCCGCGCAACTGACGCTCAGCGGTGTTCCTGCCACATGTTCATATCGTCAAAGCGAGCTTGTGGCCTTCTAATTAATACCTCACTAGTTTGTGTACATGACAGCATGCTGACAGCGCGGCCATGATGCTGCTGCCTGTCTTTTTCTCGTGTACAGCGACCTGGGCTACTGCGGCTGGGGCAACAACGAGCAGCAGTCGTACCAGCCGTCAGCGGTCTACCAGAAGGACGGCAAGGTGGTGCTTGAGGTGGGTGGCTTGAAATGCTGCTTGTTTGAGACGGCAGCACGCGCAACTGTGACGACAGGCATGTTTGCATGTGCAACAGGCAGCTGGCTGAGCGTGTGTGCCGCACATGTGCAACTGCCACCTCGCCTTGACATAAGGCGGCCATGCTTTATACTGGGGGTGGGGTGATCAGGCGCCTCTGTAGTGTGTGTCATTGCATTATGTGTCACACACGTGTACGCACTACAAATTTGTTTTGCAGTATGTGTACTTGCGAGAGCGTGCTAGCATGTTCTCGCCACTGACGTCCCTGCCAGCACGGCACGTTTTTGATGGGGGCTTCGCAAAGGCTGCACCATGTGGATTAGCCACCGCAGCACGTGGGCCTGGCACCCCCATGACAAATGCCGTTCGGGCTTCACAATGTGTAGTCCACACACGCGCACTCGGTGCCCGGGCCCGCCTTTTCCTGACACACACTTGCTCTGTGGGCTGAGCGCTACACCAGGCGCGCAAGGAGTACTCCAGCGACGGCAGCCCCTACATCTCTGGAAAGATAGTCTCCCGGGCGGAAAAAGGTTTCAACGTGCTCTACGGGCGCGTGGAGGCCTGCATCAACTTCCCGGTGGGGCAGGGCTTCTGGCCCAGCTTCTGGATGCTGCCCGACAGGTGGGGGCAAGCATGAACACCCTAAGTCGGCGTGAATCCATGAGTTCATTCTTGTGCAACACAGGCGCGCACAGCAACACGTCTGAACAAGCGTGGTCATCGCCTGCTGTGCATTGATGTGCAATACGTTGACTTTCTCCGTTAGATAATTTTATCTCCTTTCGAGGCCATGGCAGCGTGTTTGAGGAGCTGCGGGTACACCGCATTGCTTGCAGCGAGTGCTGGCCAACCCATCAAGCCTGGGCATTATCACAGTTACATATACTTGCAGTTTTATTATTTGCACTTGTGGGCGTGCAAAAGCCGCAGGTTGTGATGTATACTTGTAGTATACCGGTAGAAACATACTACGTAGTACTTCAAGCATGTATACATACGGTATGTATATACAGTACCATGTACATGTATGCTGCTGTCGCTAAAGTGTGCTTGGGCAGCATAGCACTGGTGGGTCCATTCACACCTGCACGTGCCATGGCACCCGCTGCGATGAAACTGCAGGTACACGGCTCCAGGACCATATGGAAACTGGCCTGCCAGCGGCGAGATCGACATTGTTGAGGTGGGAGCACCATGCTGCCTTCCGGCGTCTTGCATGCCAGCCCACACATGCTGCGGTTTCCGCTGTTCACGCAGCATTCTGCAGGCAGCCTGCCCAGCTGAGGCGCGCGCCCCAGGCACCTGCACGATTGAGCTTTCGTTTTGTGTCCCGGTGTCACCAAAAGTCCAGCAAGCCCAGCTGGTGCGCTGCATCGCCAGCGGCCAAGCCAAGACTTGCCAGGCCCCATTGAAGCACATATGCCTGCCCGCGTTGCTGGGTTGCGTTTGCAGTACCCACATAATGTGCACTCCATAGTGCGTGTGCGCGCAGCAGCGGGCACAACAACACACTCCTGCTGCTGAGCACTGCTGCTGCCATGTGGCTGCTGAGCACAGGTCATCAATAAAGTGACGGGCGTCCACACGTCTGCGCACTACGGAGCGACGTGGAAGCACCAGTTCCAGACCTGCCAGTACAACAAGCCTGATGGCGGCAGGTGAGCGGTAGCGCGTGCCACTGCGTCAGTGTCCTGGTAGCGGCAACGAAATGTTTACAAATGAGCCAGCCAGACACCCAATGGGTCACCCATGTACTACACTAGCATAGCGTGTACTACGTAGTCCTTAAAGTATACACATATTTCGAAAAGTCCTACTACTACTTTTTAAGTATACAGTGAAGCCATATACGCTGCATGTACTGTACATTATATTGAGTTGAGTTATATTGGTTTCTCGTGCGTACAGTACTTCATATCTCTTCAGAAGTACAGACACGACATACCGGTGGTAGTACGATTTGGCAAATGAGCCGCAAATTTGGTGTAGTACACGGGTACTATGTGATGCGCTCGCACTCGTCTGAGCAGGGTTGCCGTAGTTTTGAACAAGACCACATATCATTAACACGGCTTCTCACATAGACTTGATACCCACGCAGGAGTATGCTTGAAGTATAACTCCATACCGGTGGTGCAGTGTGGCCTGTGCATGTTGTGTATATGCGTATTATGTGGTGGTATGTGGTTTGATTGCACTCCTCTGGGCAGGTTCAATCCGTCAATGCGCAATGCTGACAGATTTATCTGCGCCCAATATATGGAGTTTTGCAGTGGTCAGCTCGACAGCGTCCTCACACTCAGGGGCCGGGGCGGCAAATGGCGAAGTATTTAGGTGCTGCAGTGGCTACGTTGGCAGGGTTGTGTCACCAAAGATGCGTTGCGCTCGCTTTGTGGCATGTCGGGAACTGGGAGTGGTGACATGCGCCTTCCTTTGTGAAAAGGTGCAAGCAGGCACCGGCGGCCATTCCGCCATACACCTTTGCAACTGTGCAGGCCACTGCCTGCTCAGCACAGTATTTGCAGTCTGTCCGAAATAAGTTGCAAGCAGTGAGGCTCACAAGTGCACACACCTTGGTTCACAGGGTGACATCTGTTTCACTCAGCATCAACCTTTGACTTGCGCTGCTGCGCTCGTGGCTGAGCAGCTGGGGCAACGACTACCACGTGTATGCGGTGGAGTGGGCACCCTGGGGCGAGCTTAAGTACTACGTTGACGGCCAGCTCACGTGCACCGTCAACCAGTGGTGGTCCTCCGGCGGCGCATACGTGATTCCCTTCAACAAGCCCTTCTACAGTACGTTTGTGGTGCCCATCCGGTGTTCACACGCCGCTGTACTTCAGAAGTACCAATGACTCTGTAACTAACTCACGCACACACAAGGGCCCGCCTTTGTACTGTTGGGTAAACCTACACCGGCAACTTGCCGGGTGGCCCCCAACTGGCATTCTCCGAGGGTACAACTCTGTTGACCTATGCTTCCCCCGCGCTGGCGGTCCTTGTGGAGTGGCCATCCAAAGCGGTCGTTAGGGCGGGGGCGGTTAGCCGATGGCCCACTGTACTGCAGGAGCCAGTGCTGACAGGTGGCATGTAGGCGACAGCAGGGGTGTGCTCCCATGGTTATTCTGTGACATACCACCCAAACATGCATGTAGACTCGCCTGCCTGAGTTTGAGGTGTCACCAGTGCTGTGCCTGAGGCAAAACTTCACAGGCTGTGTTGTTTCTGTTGCTGCTAAGTGCCACCGTGCCGTGGCATGGGGTGTGACGTTGTGCTGCACAGCCACAGCCTTGTGGAGGCGCTGTGGGCGGCACAGCAAGGCAGCTTTGCACCACCACAACTTCCTTGCATGCAGTCAGGAACTGCTGAGGCTACAGCCGCCAACCGCTTTGGCAACGTCAGCCAGTGCTGACATTGGCTGCCATTCTGCCCCCCCCCCCCCTTTAATGCAGTCATCCTCAACTTCGCGGTCGGCGGGTCTTGGCCTGGCTGGGTTGACACCACCCTGTTTGCCAATGGCCAGCGCCACCAGGCGCTTTACGACTACGTGCGCGTCTACAGCTGGGTGAGTGCGGAGCACTTTTTCCGCAGCGCATTGCTGAGCAGCTGCTGGTGCGCTGAGCAGCTGCTGGTGCGACCACATGCTTTCGCTTTACACTGAGCAGTGCTGCCATTCAGCTGCTCGTGCCTCCAGGCACGGCAGCATTCCTATCTTTCTGAAGTGTACTTCAGTGTGTGCTACCGTACTGTTCGTTTTTCTCAGATGTTGCCGCATCAACCCCCCCCCTTCCCAGAGGTTTGTGTAGATTCGATTGACACCATGTATCTTAAGCACAGCCCTCACACCATGCACCTGTGTCCCCATTGGTGCAGTTGGCTGGGTGCGCTAACACAACCGTGCATGCTGCGTTCACTGTGTGCCTTGCACTGTGTTCTGCCGCCACTTCCGGCTCGCTGCAGCCCTCGTCGCGCCGCCTGGGCACCGATGACGACTCCGTGCGGTTCGACGTGCCCGACGGGTGGCAGGTGCGCACATGCGACTGCTGATCAGGGTCATTGTTCCTGCAGTACAAGTCATGTTTGCCCTAAAGTATTAGGTACTGTAACATGAACACGCGAAGTACCGGTACATGTTTAAGGTGCTATCGCTGCCGTTGTTGGTCCCTGCACGGGTACCTCCAGGGTGTCGGTCCCTACCAACAGGCAGACCCAAAGCCGGATCCCTCCAAGTTTGTGGTTGCACGCACCAATTACACAAAATCAGCGCACATGCTGTAGTAGAGTTTTGTGGCGGTAGTTGGTATACACCCCTTCCAGGCAGCAATAGTGCCTGCAGCAACCACACACATGGGCCATTTTCAGTAGTGCAGTTTTCGAAGGTGCATGTTCGCAGGCAGCACTTGCACACCCCACTTGTGCCTCATCCACAGCATGAAATGCGCGCTCATGAGCATATGCACTGCATTCTGTCTACTGCCTGAGAAGCTACCCAGGTCAATTGCCTCTGGTGGTCGCTCCAAAAGTAACTTCGCTCAATCTTGGCTTTGTGGTGTAAGCCAAAGTACGTGCCACAGTACTTTACTTTTAACATACTTGTGTGGCCCAAAAAAATGCCCTCCCCATTTTGGAGTAAACTTTGGTAATCATTTGCAATGGGGCGCTTGACGGTTACCTGCGTGGAATACTGCTATGTATATGAAGTATACATGACCCCCTTCACCCTCCTTTTCCAACCACATGACGCCCCTACCTCCCCACTACCACACGCCACAGGTGCCCCCGGGCTGGGACATGGACGCCAACACCTGGAAGCCCAGCCACGACGAGACCCCCCCCCCCACCCCCCTCCCCATCCCCGCCGCCTGCACCCCCACCCCCTTTGGCCGCGACTCTGTTAGCGGCAGCCCCTCCCCCTGGGTGCTCCCGCCCGCGGATGGCACCGGCGCTGAGCTTCTCATAGGCGCGGAGTACTTTGACAGCGGTGGCCAGGACTGCGCCTACCACGATGCGGACCCGACCATCAACAGGGGGAACAGCGACCTGCGGCGAGGGGCGGGCGTGGACCTCGTGAGCTATAACAATGCCACGAATGGGCCGTACGTGGGGTGGATGGAGCCCGGGGAGTGGCTGTCGTACACGGTGTTTGTGCCGACGGAGGGCGCGTGGTCGGTGCAGGTGAGCCGCCATTTTTTTTTTGATGTTTTCCTTGCTTCATGGCGTTCTGAGAGTGGTGTTTCTGTACGCACTACCACTTGGTGCGCCTGCTCAGGTGCACAGAAGTAGTGTAAAAGTTGCTGCCACGCTAGTCTGTGTGCCGTGGCCCTTTTTGTGTTGTATTGGGCCGTTTTGGTTAGGCTGGATACGGCGACTGGATGGGGGGGGGCTGGACCACCTACCGTAACAGGTGCTCCATCTTTATTGCACTTGAAGTAACTTGAAGTAATGTTTAATGAGCCCCCATCCTGTAAATGTCTTTTTTATATCCGCAAATTATGCTTGTCAAAGGATGGGTTTGATCGACATCAGCTTTGGACAGCATGTGCTACACGTCGGGTCCAAGTGACAGCAACGGGGGGCTGCCTTAGCTACTACTAGCAATATTACCATCACGCGGGAATAATGTGACTGACATCAAATACTTCTCAAAGTACAATCTTCACCAGCCCATCGGACCAGGCATGCACCTGCTGATCCTGCTCGCTGCGCCTGCCACATATGTCGGCACTGTGTGCGCAGGTGGTGGCCACCTCTCCTCCCGGTGACGGCATTTTCAGGATTGTCATGGATAGCTCCAACTGCGCCAGCCCCGAACCCGCAGGTGAGCAATGTTTACACTGTTTTTACCCATTCTCACCCCCATGTACCACATATTTGTAAGAATGCGCACAGTGTGGCAGCAGCAGCGCCATCCTAGCACCACTTTTCGCCCGTTGCACGGTTACGTTGTGTCGCGTGTGCGTGCAGCTGGAAAGCAGCTGCGGCGCTGCAAGTTGCGCCCCACCTGCAACACACACACTGTCTCCTGAAAGCAACTGCACAACGTGCCGATAACCTGCAGCTCAGTGCGGTGGAGTAGCCTTTTGCTTGAGAAATAGCCATGCTGCCTGCCCAGGTCGTGCCGCAGCACGCAATGCCACACTCCATAAACAATGATGATGTTACCGAGTGCATAAAATGTACTATTGCGGTACTACTTCTAGTGCATACTTCAGTATACTTTGAGTACATGACATGTACCGGTATGCGTATGCACAGTACGCATATATGTACTTCCGAAGTACTTCCAAGTACGCTGCATGTGATACATGTGCTTCTGTATACTTCAGGAAGTATACACATGTATACATGTGTACCCTGCTGTGCAGCAGTCACACAAGCCAGCGCAACCCCCTGGGCGCTGAGCACCTTGGTGCCCTCCACCAGCACCTGCTGACCCACCAACACCTCATTTCACACCACCAAACATACGCGCGCTGTCATGCACCCACTGCAGGCGGCTCCGTGCTGGTCACCAACCGCCGTGTGTCCAAGACCGCTGCCACCGCGTGGCGTTTCTACGGCTCCGACGTTGCCATACCCTCTGGCGTGCACCAGCTCACCCTGTGCGACATGGCGGGCACGCTCAACGTCGACTACTTGAAGTTTGAGGCCATCCCCACCGCCAGCAGCAGCGAGTTCGACGCGCCCGTCTCGCACACGTACTCGGGCCCCGTTCCCGTCACATGCGTGAGGTCAGTGGGTGCAATGACAATACCTAGGGTACACTTCTGTACATGCCATGTAGTAGTTCTATTTATTTGCACTTGGGGGCGTGCAAGAGCCCATGTAGTAGTACTACTACATGTACAGCTAGTACATTACATTTACTTCAAGTTAGTATGGTACTTCTTCCAGTGCATCGTACTAGAGTAAGGTACTTTTGAAGTATGATACAGACGGCTACACTTGCATTGCGTCAGCGCCTGCAGCACCTCCTACTAGTATTGACCGGTAACTGGCAGGCACCGCTCCTGAAATAGCATGCAGGCACCAATGTGCGTGCAGCCTTCTTGTGTCGTCAGCCCCACCTTTGTGCTGTACTATGTGCCATTGTGCCAGTCTCCTGTGCCTGTTATCATGGCTCCCTCACACCAGCGATGTGTCCGCCCCTTGCCACGTTTTCATGCTCTGGCGCACACGCTACCGAACGCGCAGTCACAGCTGCCACGACGGAGGTATCGATGTGGCGCTTACGCAGCGCGCGGAAGCGGACGGGCTCGACTTCGAAGTCTAGACAACACCTCCCCACGCCCCTGCTGCTGAGCACTGCCCATGGTGCTCAGCGCCAGCAGTACCCTGGTTTTTGCTCAGCACAACTTCTGCAGGGGAGGTGGGGGGGATAGAGGGGCGGGGCCGCATCTGGTGGGCATCACCTCCTTGGGTGTGGTGTTGCCGGTGTGTTCCCCGCCCCACCCAACAAGACGCTCCATTTTCTGTGCTCGGTGTCACTGACACAAGTGTGTGAGAGTATAGCGGCGCGGGCGTGGATGTGCGTGCAGGCCTGCAGTGGGGGATTTCACAGCGCAGGGCAGGCGCGGCGTGAGTGCTTGCACACGCCGCTGCCGCCCCTCCCCCACTCTCGCCGCCGCCGCCACACCCGCTGCCTGCTGCCAAGTCTACTGTGCTAGACATCTCTGCGTGTTCACTCTTTTTGTGGGGTTGCTTGGGAGGCCGTGGCTGCCCGTTTGGCCCGCCCCCGCCCCCGTCACCAAACATTCTGTGCTTTGTAGGCAGTTCCCAATAGGATGTGTAAGTACCGCTGCTAGCCGCCGCCGGCCCCAGCACACACTGGACGGCGGCGGCCGCGCATGCGCGGGGACACTGGGCTCTCCTGTCTACAGCCCACCCCCGCCCATTTGCGCGCCGCGTGCCCAAAGATGGCAGTTGTGCCTTTGTGCCACAATAATTGCAGATGTAAGAGACGGACGCGACCGCGTTGACCGGCGCATGGGGACGCGGGCGGCATGAGTGCACCGTCGCCACACCACAGTGGCGCGCGCCACATGCACCGCCGCCCGCACTTTGTTTACCCGGCGCCGCTGCTTGGGAACTGCAATCTAATACGTAGGCTGGCAGGGCGTGTGCTGCTGCTCCCCCGGGCAGTGTGTGGGTTGGTTGGGGGGGATGCTGTCACGCCCGTGAGCTGGATTATCCATCATATTTGTCAAAGACACAATAGTTCAATCTCACAAAGCCAACAGTGCGGCTGTTATGTCACATCATCGACGGGTCTCGGGTTATTGTTGGTGTGTGTGCTGTTGCCCTTGCTTCCTGCGCTTGCACTGTGGATAGAAAATGGGCATCTGATGAACACAAGTACAAACATGCCACCAGCGCGCACCAGCAACTGTTTGTAAACAAGTGTGTGTGTTGTTGGTGCGTGTGGGGCATGCCGCATGTGCTCTGTGCACCGTGATGAACGTTTATCAATGTGCATTTTGTGCTGCAGCACGGGATTTTCTGCTCTACTGTAGTGTGGTTTAGTGCCATACACGCACCAGCTGGTGATGGTGCTGCTGCAATGCATGGAGGTGCCGCCACTGACTGCCGTGCAGCCGGGCGATGCAGAGGCACACGGGGTGCCAGCATTGTTCTTTTCAACTGCTTTGAAGTATTTCGAAGTAACATCAAGTACAAATGGCGGCGGCCTCCAGGTACCAGGGGGCTATATGAAAACTCATCTAGGAGCGATATATGGCATCAGTATGCGGCAAAAAAGTGTGCAGCTGTTCGGCTCGAAGTTCAGATCACTCATACGTGCCACTCAGCTGTGCAAGGTGGTGTACTTTTATTAAACTCCGCTTAGGGCGCGGAAAGCCCTTTGCACACGGTGCGCATGACCAGAAAAAGGGATC
>JAULBY010037690.1:0-14149 GCA_032358315.1 Ophiocytium majus | reverse complement strand
GGCGATACTGTGGGTACTGGCGGCGTACGTGTACGCACATATGGGGCGGCAGGGGGGGGGCAAATATAGGGAGGTGCGTTGTGACTGCGGGACAGGCCATCGACGTGATGGCACCGTCGGAGCAAATGTCAGTGCAACTGCTGGTGGCGGTGCCACGTGCACGGGAGGGTGTGTGCACGGAAGGCGGGGGGCCGCGCCCCGTGCAACAGCATGGTCATAGGCGTGACCACGCTGACCGGTACCAGTGCTACGTCCTAGCGTGTGTGGAGTGACGCGCGGCTGTGTGGGAGGTGCACCCAGCCGGTACGGGAGGCGACGCCCGAGCACGCGCGTCACCACGAGGCCATGTATAACCAACCGTGTCTCGCCAGGTAGCCATGCTCAGCAGGAGCCGCACGTCACGGAACCTGCCGTCGTTGACCCGCACGAGGGCCGCCGCCGTTTCCAGTCTCCTGCGCATGCGGTTGCTGTTGTAGCCGTAGGAGAGCATCTGCTGTATGAGGGCGCGCAGGTGATCCCGTACGTCGGTGAAAATGGCGTAGACGTCCACATATCTGCAGAGCTGGGACACGGCGACATTGCACAGGCACTCGCTTGCAAGGGCAGAGCTGGGACACAACGACATTGTAGAGGCACTCGCTTGCAAGGGCAGTGTGCACGTGAGGGAAGGGGCGGTGGAGTGCTTTGAGTATTGGCATGGCATCGTACTTGTCCATGTAGTCAACAGTTTCACCACTGTGCACTATGGATAAAGTAAGCGGTTGGGGAATGGTGTTGCCCGCAGGGCCAAATAGTTCGAAAGGGTAGATGCCATCTCTGCCGTTGCGAGCACGCTGGTCATACTTGATACTGTCCAGCCCATTGGGCGCATTGAACACAAGTATGTCATCGATGTACCGTGCCAGCCGTGCCATGCTACATAGATGCCACCATGTTACGGCCGAGCGCAGAGACTGGAACACATGGATGCGGCGTAGCAGATACTGGTATTCATAGTAGAATAGGTAGACTTGTGCGAGGTTAGGGGCGCAGTTGGTGCCCATAGCAATGCCCATGACCTGCTCATAGATGGTGCCGTTAAAGGTGACGAAGGTGTTACAAAACAGTACGTCAATCAAATGTGCGAGCCTCTGCACATCTACGCATTTGTAGTCCGATGACTCCAGCGGGGCTGTGCAGCTGCGTGGGTTCCGGTATGCATCTGGGGGCGCCGAGGGGGTAGTGGGCGAGCGACCGCTCCAGTCGGCGCGCTTCAGGAGTGGGCGTCGTTTGCGGTCTCTGCCGGCCAGTTCTACTTCAATGCTGCGAGTGGCTGGCGATTGCTGGCTTTGGAAGTCAAACACAAGAGTGAAAGTAACTTTGAGCCTGTCCAGTAGGTCCGCATGCGGCAGGGAAGTGCCAAAGTCAGCGGTTTTGATGAGATGGCGGTGCCCGTACACTGTGCCTGGTGCCGGGTGGGCATGAGTTGGGGTGCGGGGGAGACTGGGTAGGCGCGCGCGTACTGCTTTACTTTACTGTTTGGTACTACTGTAGTATGATGGGGCAGCCTGGTGTGTCCACACCAACCTCAAGAAGTGTGTGGCACCACATGGTATGCAAAGTACGGGTGATGACTTGCAGGCCAAAATCAATCCATACGGAAAGTGCTGTCATGCTGCCGCCAGGCATGGCAGCACATGGGCCACGGGGCTCTAGGCGTCTGACGGTGGTGCTAGGCGTTAGCCCCGCCACCCTCCCAGCCCGCTCGCAGCAGTTGCGTTTTTCGTCCCCCGCCCTCCTCAGTTTACGTGTACAACCCTGTTCAAAACAGTGTTGAGGTGACTGCCGTGCAGGGCAGGGCTGTCACCTGGTCGCCTGCTCGCCTGTCGCCTGTGCATCTTCCCAGGCTCCTGCCAGCTCGCTCACCCTGCCCGTTGCCCCCGCTGTGCCTACCAATGCCATTTACTCTTGTGGCCTCTGCCGCCTACGACAGGTCCATCAAGGCTTTCGCCAACCAAGACACACAACAAAGGAGCCCGCGCATGGTCGGTCATCAACAGCCACCGTAGGGTCATGTCAATGGACGGGTTGCAGATAAGTGTGAGCGTTTCGTGGGCTGCAGATGAGGGACGGGTCCAAACCACCATGTACATAACTTGGTTGCAGAGACTTCAGAGATGATAACAGTCTATTGTAACTCGGTACAAAACTTGCAAGGGTGATTACCACGACATCTGGCCATGCGAATTCAAAACAATCAGTTTACTTTGTTGAAGTAAACTTGAAACAAAATTGTGGGAAAGGGTTCAATTTCACCTACTGTTGACGTTTGTGAGTAGGAAAGGGGGGCTTGGGGTGGCCAGGAAGCCTAAGGCGACACCTGCTGACCGTGCTCAGCAGCTCATTTGCACCAGGGGAGAGTCGCGCCATCGTTTTCACCAGAGCCCAAACCTGGATCAATCGACAGCTCTTAGCAAGGGTAAGTCCCTCACACTTGTGCAATCTCTTCAGAACAACCTTTGAGAAGGGAATTTCAATAGCAGGAAGCTGCAAGAGGGGGGTGGCGGCAGGCAATGTCATAACTCAACCCCACCACCACCACTCCTGCGGCAAAGTGGCTACGTCCCAAGCGCACGTCGCACACTACAACTCTGCTCCTGCCAACACTTGAGATGCCTTCACACCTCGCGTCGGCTCAATTCAGCATTGTTTTGTCCACACCAGCGGTAATCGAAAGCAGCAACACCACCAACACCAGAGGCGGCGTCGTTAACCACGCCCGTACCAACTACTTGAAGTATTCTAGATGTTCGCAACGCGCTGCTATAGTGCGTGGTCCCAGTGTGTGGCTGCATCAGCTAGGCAAAATATCACATGGCACACTTGACCCTCGTTTTCTCTGTAACCACTGTACAACATCAAAAAGGTCACACCGGCTGCCTGCAGACTGAGAGTCACCAAGAGTCACCATGCCAGTTGGTGCACAAGTATTGCCCTTTAGGTGTCCCAGCTTGACGATAAAAGTGCGCAGCACCAGCGACCGTGGCTTCAAAAATGCACGGAGCTTGTAAAGCAGCCTGGTCGCGGGCATTTGCCCAGCGCCACTGTCACAGGTGCCATGCATCAGCTGGCGTCACGTGTGGGCGGTTTTGTGGGGGGCGCACCAGTGAAGTATGCTTGGTTGCGGGCTGCTGCCCAGCGCCACTGTCACTGGTGTGCTGCTTGCGATGGCCGCTGTAGCGTCGCATTTCGCAGCAGCGCCGGTTGGTGTGCGGCGCCTGTGAAGTGTGCCTGGTCGCAGGCATTTGCCCAGCGCCACTGTCACAGGTGCCATGCATCAGCTGGTAACGCGTGTTTTGTCGGGGGCGCGCCAGTGAAGGAAGCAAGTAGCTCCCATCCCGTATGCCCTTCGAACACCTTCAGGACACTGACCTGCAGCACGACACCGTGGTCACACCTAGCAGAGGTTGCAGCCACAGCACCACCGCCACTGCCCCTCCCTCTCTTCCTACTGCCGGCCTGCTGTTGCCGCGTGCTGGTGGTAGGGCCAAGGTGCGCACACGGAGTGGATGCCATACTGCTGGTGCCCCAGGCACAGGTGGCGGGAGCGCTTCAAGCTACCTGAGACTCAAGCTGAGCAGCCCCCTTTCCTACAGCCATGGTGCCAGCCGAGCCACTGCCAGCGATCCCACCTTTCGACGTGCTCAGCAGCTGCGGGACCTCGAGCAGCTGGTGGGTTCTCCGAGGCAGGCGGCAGCAAGACCAGCATGGTGGCGCGGCTTTTTCTCGCCCGCTCCCAAGCACCGTCCGGGGCTGGCGCTGGGGCTGGCGGGCGCGCTACCACTCACCCCCCACGCCCAGTCTTCAGGGACGTCATCGTTGTGGATGGGACACTGGGGGCCGAGCGTACCCCCCACCAAGGAGGGTGGTGCAGCGCTGTTTGCGGCCCCCACTGCGGCTGCACCTGCGGAGATTCACGTTGGGGAGCGTCACACTGGCGACGTCCCTGCCTTGGCTGCGGGGAGGTGTGGCAGGCAGGCCCCCTCCGGGGCGACCAGCTTCTGGTCCGTCTCCGTGGGCCTGTCGTCTTCAGAGCTCACCGTCAACCACACACCCCCGTGACGCCGCCGCGACCACCATGGCCTTCACCCAGGTGGTGCTGGTGCTGAGCGGCTCCTCCTCTCTGCGGCTCGATCCCTGAGCAGCCGATTGCCAATTGGCCGGCGGTTTCCGGATTCATGCAGGCGCTGTGGGGCTACGTGTTGGACCACTTCAGCCTTCGCTCCCTGGCGCCGCGCAGCCTGCAGGACCTTGGAGGCCTGCAGGACCTTGGAGGCCCGTGTTACCCCGCAACTTTGCCCGTGTCATCCTCCTTCACCTGGTTGCGAGGAGTGCATCCCTGACCGCGCCCTGTCGAATTGCCGCCCCTGCGATACGGCTGACGCGGCGGGCAGGGGCCCCCATACGACGCGGCGCAGGCGGCGCTGGGTGGCAGCGCGGCGCAGCCCGCAGCGGCGGTGTGCGGCGCGTTCTGCATGCCCGGCACGACATGACATACTGCTCCTCCTGCCACGCGCGTGGTGGCGGCCCCCTACCGCAGCGGCTCCAGACAGGGTACGCTTACGCGCCGGTGCCGCTGCCGCTGGCCCCCCCTCCGCCACCGGCTCCGACGGCCCCTGCCTTCGCCGTCCCCCCCCCGCCGCAGGGGGTATGCCACAGGCGTCGCGGCGGCGCCTACTACCTTCTCCGTCCTGCCACCCCACCTGTGGGCGGCATGCCGCAAGCGTCACGGTGGCGCCCCCTGCCTTCGCCATTCTGCCGCCTTTTTGTGGTGGCATGCCGCCGGCGCCGCGGCGGCGCAGCCGGCCTTCTACTCAGGTTAACATGGCTGCCGGCTCTGCCGCGGGGCCCGGGGCTGTCAGTGGGTGCCGGCGGCGCACATGTGCCTGGGCGCAGCGTGCGCGCCCCGCTTGACGCAGCGCGCTCTGGCCGCGCCGGCAGCATGCCACGATGCCTGGGGCGATGTGTGCGTGCCGCTAGCGCCGGCGTACGCATTTGCTCTGTTTGACGCAGCGTGCTGCACTTGCGCGGCGTTCCATTAGGATGTGCAGTTTTCGATGCCGTGCCTGGGTAGCGTGTGCCTGCCGGACCGCCGGCACAGACGCGGACCACAATGGCTCGCAGCGCGCCTGGGGCAGCGTGTGAGGGCCGGTCGCGTCACCGTACGCTTTTGCTCGGTGTGCCATGGCGTGTGCAGCGTCTGGCCGCCGCGCCTGGGCTGTGTGGGCGTGACAACCGCGCTGGCGCGCACTTTGCTCGACGCCCTATTGTGTGTGCCACAGTGGGTGGAGTGGTCGCGGCGTGCCGCGGCGTCTGATGCTGCTGCTGCTCGCTGTTGCTCACCGACGACTGCGGGTGCTTGCTCACCGGCGGCTCCGGGTGCTCGCTCACCGACAGCATCGGGTGCTTGCGCACGGCATGCGCACCCTCTGCTGTGTGAGGTAGGGAAGTCCTCCAGATGGCGATATATCCTATGGCGGGCCGGCCTGCCCACTCGGACGCCCCGTGTCTCCACCTGGTTCCCATTGTGGTCCGGTGCACCGCGAGTGCTCTGTGCTGTCGTTCGTGTTTTGCGCTGCGCACCGTCAGCCGGCACGGACGCTGCGGCTGCGGTGACTGCGGGGCGTTGCGGCCCGGCCTGCTGCCTGCCATGCGCCTGTGCACGCGCCTGCTCAAGTTGGCACCCCTCTCCGCTGACTTTTTTTGGGGCATGCCGTCGGCGGCTCCCTGGTCACAATGGTGGCCGCGCTGGGTGGTGAGTCCACATGTCCACACCCTTGACGCTGCACGCACCCGGCATGTGTTACAGCCGTTGGGGTCCCCAGCCGATAAGGTGGCGATTCCCGAGATCGTGGCCTCTGTGGACATTGTGTCGGCCATGCGTGAGCACGTTGTGGACCCTGACGGGGCTCGCTGGCGTGCATGCGACCGCAGTCATCGTAGCGAGGTGGCCGATG
The DNA here is from genome assembly GCA_032358315.1 of Ophiocytium majus. Taxonomy (NCBI): domain Eukaryota; class Xanthophyceae; order Mischococcales; family Ophiocytiaceae; genus Ophiocytium; species Ophiocytium majus. The sequence goes on along the minus strand of JAULBY010037690.1, from coordinate 8,153 downwards.
AGTTTGGCGCATGGCGTCGGAGGAGGAGGCTGCCGGCCGGTGTGTTGTGCTGCCGGATGCTACCGCTCGCGCCATGCTGCCGCAGCTGGTGGTGTTGCCGGTACACCATAGGCCCCGGCGGCCATTCTGCTGCGCGCGTCGGAGCTGTGGGCGTACAACGATGGCGCCGTCCATACTGATTTTGCCTGCGGGCGGGCGACGTGCGCTTTCTCCGCGGCGGCGCGGACGTGGCAGCAGCGTGTGCGGCGGGCGACGGCGCGGACAGCGTGCGCGTTGTCCTGCGTGGGAGCAAGTGTGACCAGCGCCGGCGCGGCGCTGTGCTCTGCTGCTCGGCGGCAAGCGGTGGTGCGGCGCGCCCGGTTCGGGTGTTGGCCGACCTGGTGCTCGCGCTCCCGACCGTGTGGGCGGCGTGGCCCCCTTCATGCCTGTAACGGCGCGCGGCGGCGGCGTGCGGCCCATCACGCGGCGCGAGGTGACGGCCATGGTGCGCGCACTCGCGGCGGCCCAGGGTGTTTCCAAGGATGGGCTGGCGACTCACGCGACGCCATAGGCGGTGCCACCACGCTGGCGTACGCCGGTGTGCCGGCGCGGCCCATCCAGCTGGCCGGGCGGTGGTGGTCGGAGGCGTACCTGGTCGTGTGCAACAACATGGCGGACTGCTGGCGCAGCACGGAGGCCTTGGTGAGTGACGGTGCCGTGCAGGCGGCGCTGGTGCCGCCGCCGCGGGCGGCTCTTTCCGCTGGCGCACGGCAGCAGCTGCGCCGTCCCTCGCGGTGATCGGGCCTCGTCTGCTGCGCGCACGACGCGTGCACTCCGCACGGGCGTGCACACAGCAGGGGGGGGCAGAGCCTGACAGGCGTGGTTTTCCCAAGATGGTACTGCTGCCAGTGTGTGTGTGGTGTGATGTGTGCCTGTGGCGTTGGTGGGGGTGTTGACGTGCACCATCATGCGCAGGTGTAGTGGTGTGCCGTGCTCAGCAGGGCGTCACCTGGTCATGTGATCACAGTTTGTAACTGTGCGCACGCCGGCACATGCAACGAGCTCGAGAATGAGTGCCCCCCCCCCCCCCCTGGGGGAGTATTCATTGTGGGCAGGGTGCTGAGTGCGCCAGCAGCGACAGAAGGAGAGCACCGCCACGCGAAGAAGCGGGGCAGCAGTGTGATCGAGAGGCAGCAGTGGAGGCAGCAGAAGCGGCAAGCACAGCGGCAGCAGCGGCAGAAGCGGCAAGCAGAGCGGCGGAAGCAGTGATCGAGAGGCAGCAGTGGAGGCGGCAGAAGCGGCAAGCAAAGCGGCAGCAGCGGCAGAAGCGGCAAGCAGAGCGGCGGAAGCGGCAAGCAGAGCGGCAGCAGCAGCGGCGGCAGAGGCACGAGCGGCAGAAGAAGCGGCAGCCGAGGCGATAATGGTAGCAAGCAACACGGAAAAGGCCGCAAAGACGGATGAGACGGTGCTGGCGGGTGTGGTGCTGGCACTGCTGGTGGTGCTGATGGCGCTGGTGTACCTCAGGCAGAACGCGCAGAAGCGTCTCTACAACAACATCCTGCAGCTGCTGCAGCAACCCCCTTACTCAACCACTCCCATTGCGGTGGAGAGGGTGAACAACGACGAGCAGCAACCGCTGGTCTCGTCTGTCTACTCTAGCGGCGGGAAAACGAGCGGCGACACATTTCCGGGCCCCAGCGCTTTTCCAGTTGTCTACCGGGGATGGTGAGCAAATCACATGTGGCCTGTTTTGTGGAGGGCGCGCCAGTGACATAGGCTTGGTTGCGGGCGTCTGCCCAGCGCCACTGGTGTGCTATTTGCAGCCGCTGTAGCGTCGCAGCAGTGTCGGTTGGTGCGCGGCGCTTTTGAAGCAAGCCTGGTTGCGGGCATATTGCCCAGCGCCATTGTCACAGGTGCCACACACTCGGGTCCAGCCCCTTAAGACTTTATCCTTTTGGGTGGCTGCCCCTTTTTTGCCAGTCGTGCGCTTGCGCACTGTGTCCGGGATGGTGGCCTGCCGGTTGCCGCTGCCATTGTATGCACCATGTCCCTTTTCTTTGTGCCGCCGCTTTGCTGCCGGCGTCTGGGCGTGCATGCAGACTGCCACAGCCATTCAAGGTCCAGAGAACTCTCCGCTGCCTCAGCCATCATTGAACTTCACGTGTGAATCTTCGTCATGGCGGGTGGAATGGACACACGGGCTCACATGGCGGCAGTAACTGTGGTGAGGCGCATAGTGATGTCTCCACTACATGTGACACAGTTGATCTCCCCTGCTGGTGCGAGTGGTGGTGGCTGAGGGCCATAGAGAGTTGTGGGGCGGGGGGTCAGCCCCAGGTGCTTTTGCCTGCAGTTGGGTATAGACTTCCTTCCGTCGCTGTTGGTGTGTGTTGTGTGCATGGCACCTTGTGCCTGCTGGAGTACTGGCTTCGCCGCACACACACTCCATTCTGCAGTTGAAGTACACTGTACAGCTAGCACCTCAACGACAACACTGCATTCAGGTTGCACTGGACGGGTGCACAGCATGACTGCAGCTAATGTCTGCATTCGAATTCAAAGTGTGTGATGGCAGCGAATAAGTTTCATCCTTCGGAGCTCGCATTCACGCTGTGGCAGCGTGGCATCAGCCGACGAAGGCGGCGGCGCCAGCAGCCACGGTGACGCAACCATCATTGAGCGCTGCTGCCACAACCTAGGCAGCAGCAATGCTAACGGCAACTGCTGCTGCTAGCGGGGTACTAATGAAGCGTCATCTCAACAGCAAATGGTGCTGGTGGTGGATGACAGCAGCGCAGTGCTAGTGGCAACGCTGATGCGCACCACTGGCGGCGCGAGGCGGCAGCGGCACACCCGGCCCGCACGACCGACACGGTACTGCTGCACTGCGCCGTGTTGAAGGGGCGTTAGGGTGGGGCCAGCAGGCCCGTTTGCGGTCGCCAGTCCACGCCTTCTCAGGCTCAAGTAACGCCCGGCCCCTTGCCCGCCCGTCCCTCACAGAACCCCTCCTCCCCTTCCCTCCGCCCCTTGTGTCCACTGTTCTTCTGCCGTCAGCGCCGTGGCGCGCAGCACACAAGCCATCGAGTGGGGACACCATGCACCATGATGATTGGCGGTGCCGCTGGCGCGAGCTGCGGCGGCTGGCATGGTGCTCGCGAGCGACTGCACATGGCAAGCTGCTGCTTGGTCATGGGCGCATACAAGGTGAGGTGGTACTGTGGCGGCGGCTGGCCGCTGCGCTACCCTTGCCAAGTACTACTGTAGTATGTGCTTTAATTACATAGTACCTCAAAGTACTTCGAAGTACATTGAAGTTTTTGAAGTACATGTACAATTACGCTTGACAGTACGTGCTTTACTGCGGGTTTGTGACCCCCTTCCAGTCGGTAGTGCATTGCGTGCCGTGCTGAAGCGCAGGTGGTAAAACCGCAATACTGCTGTCACGGGCAACCAGCTTGCGTAGCCATAAAGAGGGCAAGCTGGCAGGATGAGGTTACGCCATGTGTGACATTGAGCACCATTGAGCGTGCATGTGATGGAACGATGTAGTCTAGGCACACGCACCCTCCTTTTCTCCTACACAGCACCTGTTGCTGCGCGACTAGCAGTTGTAGTATCCTTGCGTGGATACCAGTGGAGTACTACTGCTGTTTGTAGCCAAGCAGCGGCTACTCATCACAAAGTGCATGGTGTGGGAGGGGCACTTCTGGCCAGTGCATTTGCAGAAATGCTACGGTACGGACAACCATAAAAGCGGGTTCGTACCCACATCAGCTGGCATGGCACATTTGTACCCACATAAACCGGCATGCACTCGTGCATGCACTGTGTGACTTTGTGTGCCTTCACTGCTGAAGCCCCAGGGACCTGTGAATGTGCGCCGCGCCAGGGCTGGGGCGAAATGCCAGGTGAAAGCCTGTGGGGCTCCTGCAGGGCTACATCCGATTTTTGACACCAAGCAGGCTTCACCGTCCATGCGCCATATATTTCGAAGTACAGTATTGTGGTGGGTTGCTCAGCACTAACATCGTTGTGTGGTTTCCCGCTGCTGAGCAGGCAATGTGGCGGGCGGAGGAGCGGCAGAAGCCACCACACAAGACCACGCAGCAGCAGCTTTCAGGCGCTCGGTGCCAACCACCACAACTCCTCAGGCCAGCCAGCCCTCTCTGGGCCCACCACATGTGCTCAGCAGCACCAGCAGTGGTGCTCAGCACGAGTGCTGCTCAGCAGCATGGTCACCACTCTTTAGCAGGTGCTGGGAGTGCTGCTGGTGGCTGCCGGCTGCAGTGGTGGTACCAGCCACAGTACCCCACGTCTGGGGGCACGCTCACAGTGGCATTGGCAGCAGTCGTGCCGGCAGCAGGGCCCAGCTGCAACATGCGCAGTGCTGACTGCTGCACGCGCGTGCCATGTAGACATACATGTGTGTTGAAAGGGTTGCGAACGCATAGCAAGGGGGGTCAGGCGGCAGCGGCGTGTTGCTGTGGTGCGTGTTGCATGCGCGTCTGCCGTCAACCACCCCCACACATGCCCGCACCCCACTTTCTCTTACACGATGCAGCAGCAGCAGCAGCGGTGCTCAGCAGTAGCAGCAGTGCTCAGCAGTAGCAGCAGTGCTCAGCAGCAGCTGGTGCACACACAGCAGCGGCATGCTTGCTGCAGTCATGCCATGCCCTGCTCAGCTGCCCTGCCGCACTGGCACAGCATGTCAATGTAGCCTATATGCCGTCTGTGCACGCCCGCCCCCCTTCTCACTTCATCTGTTGTTGTTGGCGCCAGTGGTTCATTGTGGGGGCGTTGTGCATTGCTGGCATATGCAATGAAGGCAGCCTTTCTTGTCCTGGCAATGCAATTTCAAGAGCAATGAGTGTACCGGTTGCGCAGCAATGCTGCTGCCCTTGCAGCTCTCAAGTGCACGCCACGTGCATGCATCCACGCTGCGCTATACTCTGACCTGCATGTGGCTGCGACACCAACGGTGCATATGCCTCTGATGTGTGGCACAAACGCGGCGACCTCTGCTATACACACTCTGCAGATGTGTGTTTACAAGCACCAGGTGCCGGCAACACGCAGCTTGTGAAAACTACGTGGCATGTGACGCTCTAAGCATGGCCAAAGCACTGCTGCAGTGGCACATGAGGCGTACTATGCAGCCCAGACCATGCCACTCAGCTGATGAGCTTGATGTGCGCAAACGTTTTCAGCACAAGTAAAGCAGCAGCAGCACAGCAGCAGACGCAGGGGCACACAGCAAAGCCCGACACACCTCTGCCGTGGCGCCTATGAACGAATCTTGGCAGCACTGTGCCACAGTGCTCATTGTCCGGCTGTTGCCGCGTGCCACCCGGAAACGCCTGCTGCAAAGTCCCTCCCCTCCGCTGCCGCGCACCAGCAGCAGGCGCGACAGCCGCAGCAGCTTCGGCACAAAACCCACATCGCACACAGCACCACCAGCCCCTCAATCTCCAGCACGCCGCTGTGCATGGCTGCTGTGCTGTCGGCTGCACTGCTGGCGCCGCCTGGACGCCGCCACCACGGTGCGCCCGCAACACCACGCCACCGCCATATCATGCCGCCCGCCGCTGTGCGTCGTCGGCTGCGCTGTCGGCTGCACTGCTGGCGCCGCCTCGCCGCCACAACCACGGTGCTGCCGCCCTGCCACGCCACCGCCATATCCTGCTGCAGACGTGCGGTCACAGCAAAAAAAGGGAAATGTGCAGGTCAGGGCGGCACGCACTTGCTGGCAGCCAGCAGTTGCTCAAGTGGGGCGCCCACCGCCACAAGCGTTGTGTACGGCAAGCCTGCTGCGGGTGGTGACATCAAACATATGGCGGTGCCGCATGCCAGGGCTGCAGCAGCACACAGCGCGGCCTTGTTACTGCTGCACAGGCATGAGCGTGGCCTGTGGCTTGCCTGACAGGCCCTCCTCTGGTCTGGCGACTGCGTCTGGACCCCCTAGCTCCACCGCCAACGGCACGCGCTGCATCTGGTCACGTTGAAGAGGTGGACAGATCGATGTTTGTGTATCAGTCAGAGAGACATGAGGCTATGTGCGCACCGGCTGAGGTTTCAGGGGATAGGTTTTGGCGCACTCATGTACCATGATATAAATGTATGGTGCTGAAAGGTCGCACGTACTTTGTAGTAGTACACAAGCGTACTACCGCACCGTATGTGCACAGCCCTGCAGAGGCTCTGCTGCCACAGCTGGTCCTCAGAAACCCCGGGTGGGGTACAACCTGGCACAAGGCAGTCGCCGCAACGCGCAGGCCGGAAGGCGAACCTTGCGGCGACCTGCACATCGGACGCTGCCTCTCAAGGCAGGCCATACACCGAATCAGATCCTAGCCCAGTCTGGCTGAGGTGCGCACCGCCGCACGGCAGCATGGCGGCAGGCCGGAAAGCGAACTTTGTGGCGACCTGCACACCACCACTGCCGCGCGAGCTGGTAGCTGTGGTCTCAGAGACATGGCTGGTGTTGACGTGCCGCAGAGGAGCGATGCGCGGGCCGGAAAGCGAACTTTGCGGCGACCCGCACAAGAACAGTGTCTCTGCGGGGAGGGCAGGCAACACACCGGACCTGATCCTTGCCCAACGTTGCTGAGGGTGGTGCTCCGCTGCGCAGCAGTGATGGCCCTCAGCAGGCCGCAAAGCCTTAGGCAGGCTTTGCAGCACCCTGCACATCAAAAAACCTCTGGTCATGTGCAGGCTGTGCACACGCGCTCTGCGGGTCCAGATACATGTATGCACATGGAGTATGTATCAGGCCCAGTTTTCGCACATACACATACTACTATAGACCTATGACACTTCTGAAGTGTAGTACTTCAGGAGGGAAACCAATGCCATCCGGGGCGCGGCGTGTTCGAGATCTATTGCAAGGCGGGCAACGCCCTGCATAACACGGGTGCTCTAACCTCCATAGCCGTGGTTCCGATAAGTGCCGGCGGTTCCCGCAGCTGCAATGCTGGCCAGAGGCACAGCAACCGCAGCTGGTGTGGCCCGCTTCACGGCGCACTCTCTATCCCGAATGTCAAAACTGACCGCTCCGTAAATGGCAGAGGTATCGCTACTGAAGCCTGGTAACTGTGGGGCTGCTGGTGCTTCAAATATTCATACCGCAACCCATTGCAGTAAAAGGTGTGAGCGGGGACAGTTAGTCACCACCAAGACGGTGTGTTGCTGCTCTCGTGGGGGCTGCTATGCGAAAACCACTGCCATCCAAGGTGCGGCAGTTGAGGTCTATTGCAAGGCGGGGCGCACCCTGCACGGCAGGGGTTCTCAAGCCTCCAAAAGCCGGTGCTCCGGTAAGTGCCGGCGGTTCCCCCAGCTGTGATGCAGGCCAGGGGCACAGCAAGCGCAGCTGGTGTGGCCCGCTTCGCGGCGCACTCTCTGTCCCGGACGTCAATGCTGACCGCATCGTTTACAAATGGCAGAGGTATCGCCACTGAAGACAACACAAAGTGGCATGCTGATACTTCAACTGTTCATGTCGCAACCTATTGCAGTAAAAGGTGTGAGCGGGGACAGTTAGTCAACACCAAGACAGTGTGTTGCTGCTCTGGTGAGCACTGCTACAGTATGCAAAAACCACTGCCATTCAAGGTGCAACGGTTGAGATCCATTGCAAGGCGGGACACACCCTGCAAGGCAGGGGTTCTCAAGCCTCCACAAACCCGGGCTCCGATAAGTGCCGGCGGTTCCCCCAGCTACGATGCTGGCCAGAGGCACAGCAAGCGAAGCTGGTGTGGCCCGCTTCGCAGCGCACTCTCTAGCCCGTACGTCAATGCTCACCACATCGTTTACAAATGGTACAGGCATCGCCACTGAAGCTTGCCCACTGTGGCACTGCTGGTGTTTCAGTGCTTGCACCGCGACCCACTGCGAAACATTTCTCGAAAAGGTGATGGTGTGTGCGGGAACAGCTCATCACACAAGAATGCGTTGCTGCTCTGGTGAGCATTGCTATGCGAACCCAGTGCCGGTCCGGGCGGAGTTTGTCAAGCGTTATTGCAAAGGCGGGCACACCCTGCGTGACAGGGGTGCTCAGGCCCCCAAAACCCAGGCGTCAATTAGTGCCGGCGGTTCCCTCGCCTGCATTGCTGGCCAGCGGCGTAGCACCTGCAGCTGGTGTTGCCTGCTCACGGCGCACCCTTCAGCCCGTGCGCTCA
>JAULBY010037679.1:0-14152 GCA_032358315.1 Ophiocytium majus | reverse complement strand
CCCCCCCCCCCCCCCCCTCAGGTTTTAACTAGCCGCCCAAAATGGCGCCCCCCCCCCCTCCTTTTTATTGCCAAACCCTAATTATGGTGGGGGGCCTGGAGAGGGAACTAGACTGTGCTTCAAAAGTACTTCGGTAGAAATACTTTTGAAGTATATACTTACTTCAGAAGTTTGTTTGTGTGTGTATATTATCTTCTGAATATGTATGCATGTGCGCAAGCCAGTGCTCAGCAGCCGGGGGCCCACTCACCACGCCCGAGTCCTCATAGTCGGCGCCGCCGCCCTCTGCCGCCTTGCTCTTCTCGCGCCCCCGGTGCTGGCGCGCCACAGAGTAGCGCGCCCATGTGCGCGCCTCCAGCTGGTCAGAGTCCTGCTCAGCACAACTCACAGCATGCATCAGTGCTCAGCACAAGTCACGCCATGCACCAGTGCTCAGCAGATGGGTTGGGCGCACAATGCACGAACGCGCGCACGCGCCGGCGGCCGCCGGGTGCCCAGCCCACGGCACCGCAGGCACGCACCTAGTAACATACAGTATGCCAAGAGGTAAGTACTTCAAGTATAACACAGTTTGAAGTACATATGAATGTATATGAAGTATAAACTTCAAAAGTATGTGACAATACAACAGCAGCAGTAGTATACTTGAAGTAATATGGGATTGCAGGGCGAGCTATGCACGCACGCACCCGCAGCGGGTCCGAATCGCCCCTGCTGACAGGCGAGCCCGCCTCAGACGAGGTCGCATCTGACAGAGCGCGGCGCCCGCCGGCGCCGCCACCGCCGGCGCCAGCGCTGCCGAGGCGCTCCACAGTCTCTGACACCTCCACCTGCCCCTGCGCCACGTGGAAGAGACGGTCAAAGGGGTCCCCAGCGCTGAGCAGCGTCTCGCCCGCCTGCAGTATGTGCAGCTGTGTGCGCAGCAAAGGGGGGGGGTGGGGGGGGGGGGGGGGGGGGGGGGGGGGGGGTTCGGGAGCGGCGGCACAAAGGCGGCAGCGACGGCGGTGGTGGTGGTCAACGGCGGCGGCAGCAGTGGCGGCAGTGGCGGGCGAGGGATTGGAGGCAGCGGCGGCGGCAGAGGCGGCGGGGGGGAGTGGGGTGGGTGGGGGAGGCGGCGGCAGCATGGCACAACGCAACTATAATAACTTGCAGTGGTGTGGGCGCTGTGCACGGGTCCTGCTGAGCATGCATCTGCGCGGTTCAGGGGGGCATTGCAACTGGCATGCTCTTTGAGGAATACTGTCATGTGCCGAGGTGCTAGCAGAAGCCCCCCTTCCGCTCCTGCACAGCACCTGGTCGGCGCAGCGCGGCAGCAAGCCTGCAGCAACTCACAGGCCACAGGGGCAGCCCCATCTTGCGTGTGTGCACACACAGGGAGGGCGGAGACAGCCCTGAGCGCTGATCGCGCCACACAAACCCACGCTTCGCCCCAGACGTTGTTCTGCTGTAAACACGACTCGTGCCGGCCAGTGCAAGAGGTGGCTGAGCTCCTGCTCAGTTAGTTGGCGGGGCCAAATCTGGGGCGTGCAGCACCTGCGCTGCTGCCACTGCTCACTACAAAAATGTGTGTGTGTGCACACCTGGACGCCCCCGAGCAGCTTCTGCCAGTCCCTGTAGGTGACCGTGTGCGCGGCGAGGCGCTCCCGCGTCTCCTGCTTGCGCGCCCTCAAAAAGGCCTGCACACGCACGGCGCCACAGACACGCACACACGACCGCAAGCGGCATGGCAACAGCACCATGTGGTCAGCGCGTGCGCGGCATGCAGCCGCGCGCTTTGCACGCCTGAGCATGGCAACCCTTGTACGGCATGAGAGGCATGATGCCCGCGCATGCCTGAGCGTGGCGTCAAGATCGCGGACCGCAGCGCGGTCAGCGCAGTAACGGTGACGGGCGAGATGATTGTGGGGTACATGGTGCTGCTGAGCGGAAACGGGGTGCGGTGCAGCGCTGGGTGGCGCGTCTGGCCTCCGCGGGAACCGAGACGCGGACACAAGAGCACACGAGCGGCATGGCATTTCCGCCATGTACTTAAGTTGCGTGTGCATACGGCATGAGACGCGGCGCGCATACGCGTCGTGGCGTGTCTCACCTCCACGACATCCGAGACGCAGAGACAAGCGCACCCGAGCGGCATGGCATTGGCGCCATGTAGTTGGCGCATTGAGGGCACATGCGGCATGACGCATGGCGCGCACGGCATGAGGCGTGGCGCGCATGTGCGGTGCATCTCACCTCCACGGCGTCAGAAACGCTGAGGTCAACGGGGCGGCCCAGCTTCTTCATCCTGGCAACGCGGTCGCGCGTCATGAGGTCCATGTTGCGGCCGACGCGCCGCCACAGCGCGCGCGCACGCTGCCATGTGGCGGAGTGTGCACACGTGGAGTTCATGTTCATGTCAGGTGTGAGTTCAAAGCGTGAGCATGTGGTGGTCCATGCCGCGGCCGACGTCCCGCCACAGCGCGTGCGCATGCCGCCACATGTAGCGTGAGCGTGTACAGATGGCATTGAAGTATGTTAGCCATAGACACGGGTCAAGCACGTGACCTGCAAGCGGCGCGCGCACCTTGAACTGCAGATCGCGCACCGCCCGGTCGTTGAAGTCAAAGGTGAGCTCCCAATCCGCCATCTCCCTACGGCCGAGGCTGACCGTTTTGAAGAGCATGCCCGTCTCGCCATACGTGCGTATGTCCATGACGTCCGAGTAGTGCACGCGCTCCCACACGAGGTGGTCAAACACGGCCACGTCCGCCTGCACGCGCAGTGCTCCCATACAATGCAGGTTTTCAGTAATTTGCGCACGTGAGTTTTATACATCACACACATATGGGCACGGGCGGCCACGGCGGCGGAGTGGCCTGCCAGTCCACACAAGCGTGGGTGCAGGCACAGCGGTGGCAACGGCGGCAGTAGCGGCAGCGACAGTGACCCTGCCAGCCTGCGCGTACAACATGTTGTTGTAGGAGTATGTGTGTCTCAACCCGCGGTGGCAGCGGCGGCGGGTGCATACACAGCTAGGCACACACGTTCCTGCAAGTCGTGTGCCTTGCAGTTGGGGGCGGGCGTAGGGCAGGTCCCAAGCGGCCAGCCGGCGACATCGAAACTACAAAGGTACTATTACCGCCTGCAACCACAAAGGCACCCCCCGGCAGCGCGTGCGCGCCACCCGCGGGCATGCAGACCCCCTTGCACCAGCAATGCACACGCTTGGGCACGATACACACCCCTCGAGTACTTGTTGGAGTATACGGTACATTTGAACTGTACATTTACCACTAAGTACATGCATACACTTCTGCAACTTGAAGTACGGTACTTCACTATTGAAGTAGCGCGCACCTTGAACTCAACGTACACAGTCTCGAGCGTGAGCTGACCCTGAAGCCACAGGTCGCGCCCCTGCAGCATGCCGCAGCGCACAGGCGGCTGTGGCGGGTGGCGGCGGCGGGGCAACAGGCGCAATGGTGCACGTCAGGCGTGGGCAACAAGAAACGATGAGGCGCATCTGGCAGCGCGGTGGTGGTGGTGGCGGCGGCAGCGGGGCGACAGTGGCGCGGGCGTGTGTTACGCGCAATGCAGCTGCTGCTGAGCAGCTGCTGCTCAGCGCATGGAGCGCGCGTTGCAGGTGCTGCTGAGCACTTGCTGCTCAGGGCACACGCAGCTGCCGCTGCCGCAGGTGCTGCTCAGCGCCTAGAATCACCCACAAAGTTGCTGCTGAGCAGCTGCCGCTGAGCAGCACCTGCTGCTCAGCGCACGGAGTGCCCCGCAGCCGCTGCTGGCGCAGCTGCTGCTCCGCGCCTGGAATCACCCGCAAAGATGCTGCTGAGCAGCCGGTGAGCGCGCGCGACTCACCATGGGGGGGTCCGGGTGCGCCCTGAACTTGTCTGCAAGCCACTCCCCAAACTTCCTCTTCTGCAGCAGCGCGTAGTTGGGCTGCTGCTCCCTCACCCATATCTCCTTCTCCACGTCCAGCGGCATGTTGGCAAAGTCGTGCGCCTGCGCCCAAGGGGTATAATGTGCGCACAGAATGCTATGACTTGGTGACAACATGGTGCAGAGGAGGGTGCTGAGTATAGTGTGGATAGCATACTTAGTCGTTGTAACAGCATGGTCAGAGGATTTGTGTTGTGTATAGTGTGGACAGCAAACTTTATCGTTGTAACAGCATGGTGCACAGGATGTGTTCGTGCAAAGTGTCGACAGCGCGAAGTGCGAGCTGCTGCCCCAGAGCCTAGCGATCAAGAGCGCGGAACCTGCTCGAAGGAATGCTGGGGGAATAACAGTGGGTGCGGAGGGCATAGAAAGTTACATCTGTGACGCCGCCCTCTGCCATGCGCTTCAGTGCTGCGGTCCGCGGTACAGGCCGCACGCACGCTGCAGCCGGCATGGTTACCTTGCGCTTACACCTAAAAACACATCTTTGTCTTCGAAATATCAATACAAGTACTCATAAAATTTCGCGAGTTGGGAGCGCGCTGGCGGTGCATGCCGGCCCAGCAGGGCGGCCAACAGCACGCGAGAAGCGGGGGGCGCATGCGCACCTTTTTGATGAAGTAGAAGCAGAAGGCCATGGTGATGACCCACAGGCCAATGCCGATGGATTGCAGGATCATAGGGACCAGGGGTTGCTGTGAGGCGGGGGGGGGGGGGGCACAGCAGGGAAGTGCACGGGCAGGGGAGAGGGAGCATATACAGTGTCAGTGTAGGCGTCGCTGGTGAACCAGGTTGGGGTGGTGCCGGCGGTGGTTATAACACGATAACAGTCTCATGCTGTCGTGGTTGCATTTATTACAGTAATATAATGGCAGGACCGCACATGCCCTTAGGGTATCATCCACAAGGTACGGCGCGTACTGGCGGTCACCCGCGTTTCATGCGGCCTGCAGTGGAAGTCGCACCAAACTTCAAGTCTTGCCAAACTTAGAACCGCACATGCTTATGGAGTCATCAACAAGGTATGGCGCGTACTGGCAGACACCCACGTTTGATGTGGCCCGCAGTGGCAAGTCTCGCCAAACCTTCACGGTACCATGACGCGCGCGTTGCCCCGCAATGGTGGCGCTAGGCCACCGTCTACTAGTTTTGCAGCATGCGGGGTATGGCGTTCTCGTGGGCGCCGTTAGCACTGTTGCTGGCATACCGGCGGGAACATACTGCGACGCGCGGGCTGCAGTATGTCAGGCCGGGAGTGGTAGTAGCACCTGCCACATGCAGCCAGCAAATGCGATGTCACTGTGGGCAAAAGCCCCCCACTACTTTTCACCAGTAGGAACACGCTCATCAAGCTTGGTCGAGTACCCCTCAGGTGGGCGGCACGGGATCTGAACACCTACAGCCGCCGCCACACGCGCTTGAAGGCACTCCCACCCCACATGAACTTCAAGTAGTTGAACTATGGCTGTGCATCTACAGTGGTGTTTGGCACACACTCCCCCTTCGGGGCGCTGCCACACATGAAGTTCAGGAAGATGAAGTACATCGTGCACTTTGATTTAGGTGAAACAAACAAAACCAAGTGGAGTTTGGCACCCACTCTTCAAGGCGCTCCCACACATAACTTCATGAAGTGAAGTACATCGAGCACTTTAATTTCGGTGAAAAAAAAAAAGGATGCACACGCACCTGGTTGATGGGTACAGGGCTGCCCGGGGCCAGCGGCGACAGCAGCTGCGTCATGTTTCCGAGCTGGGAGAAGACAAACCACGACGCCATGAAAAACACAATGGTCGTCTGGAGCTGAAACAGAACGTACATGAAGTGCTTCCGGCGGCGCCTGGTGCGAGGGGAGGAGGGAACGGGGGGGGGGGGGGCGGGGGGGGGGGGGATAACACAGATTGAGTTCTGCTGCACGCTGCAAGCACTGAGCAGCAGAACATGAGCTCAGCAGCAGTAAAACACTGAAATTGCGTGGCCGCCGCTGGGAAATACGTGGACGCCCCCCAGGGGCACAGTGCTGCAGCAACAGGCGCGCAGAGGTTGCAGCCCCTACTTCAAGTGAGTACTTCAACAACAGAAACCTTGAGGCACTCACATGGCGTAGTACAGGAGGCGGAAGTAGGCAAAGAAGAACCACCAGAAGCCGAAGAAACCAAGGACAAAAGAGATCCAGACCTGGGTGGTGTCAGGCCTGAAAGTGGGGGGCGTGCGACGCAGGCAGCGACGGCGTTGCAAGGTGAGTGTGATGTGTTTGAGGTTGCAGGCAGGCCTGAGAGATACATAATTGTTGCTCCAGCGCAAAATGTTTTGCGCTGCTGTGTGCGCTTCAGTGACGCAGGCGGGTGCAGTCCGCAGGCATGACTGCACAGCCAAAACCATTTTTGGCAGTTTAAAAAAAAACCTACAGGCCTGGACTGGCGCAACCGGTTTTAAGGTGCTGCATGCAGTCGGTGTGCAACACAGGCGGATGTGGTCAAGGGGCACACCCGCTCACAAGTCGGTGCGCCCTGCTTGGCATAGCGGGCACTATAGAGGCACACAAATTTCATTACACCACTTCACAAGCGTGGCACTAGGGGGAAAGTGTGGGGGGCAAGTATCCTTTTCCCTGTACTTGCCCCCTGATGGCACCGCACAAGTGCTGCCTCGCTGGGGCAAGTGTGGTACTAACAACCAAGCCTGGGCGAGAGACCGGCCCGCAGGCGCACTCAGTCAACACGTTGCCACTATAATTAGGGGCGAGATTGTAAGGTTTTCATGTAGCTTTGCGGCGCTCACATGGGCGACATGAGCACCGTGACGACGGAGCTCATGATGTTCCACAGGAGGTTGAAGGTGAGGAGGTACCAGAAGTAGTACGCCACCCTGCGCACGGGAACGCAGCAGGGGCAGGGGGGTGCGGGGTGGCAGGGGGGAGCGATGGCCACGCTCTGTTGTCAACCACAAGCGCAGCTTGCACACACAGCACAGCAGCTTCATGTGCCGGTGACCGGAGTTAATAAACACGTGAGCGAGTACACACCGCATGCCTGATGAGGACCCTGTTGGGGTGCATGGTGCATGCCCTTGAAGCTCAGGTGCCGCTAATCCAACTTGTAAGACTGTACTTGTGAAATATGCACATCACAATCACTGGAGCTGACGACGGGCACGCAGGCGAAAGCACCACTCACGCGATGAAGATTTGCTTGGGGTGGATTGCAAAGTCCCTGAAGCGCAGGTGGAGGAACGGACACAGCCGCGGCCAGTTCTTGGAGTCGTCCGCCGTCTCCGAGAGCGGCGGGAAGGGCATGTCGCGCAGGCGCTGCAGGTCCTCCCCCTGCTCGGCACACCACCGCACACCATTGCATATCATTACTGTTTGTCTTTGTCGATACGCCACGAGTGGATAACAATGCTGTACGCATGAAACCAACTTTGTGAAGGGGAGTATACAGGAGTGGTGTCCACGCTCCTGCTCAGCGGGCACCATGGTTGTTTTAATGGTTGGTGTTTTTGAAATGATGTGATACTACTAGTAGTAGTAGTACGTGGTACTTGTACATGGCTATAACAGTCAGTCAGTACTAGTGACGCACCATGTGTGCTCCACCGCTTACACTGTGGAGCTCACATGCACAGAGCGCGATAGGAAACCAGCACTGTACAGTGCATGAGAGCGTATTTATAAGATTCCCACGTGAAGAGCTGACAGGCATGAGGGTGGTGCGCTGCATGCTGCTGCTGTGGTGATGTGAAAGGCACAATGCCCACCACCGTGCCGCGCACGTCTACCCACCCCAGCCTGCGGCTTACATGCACAGCTGTCAAACGCTGACTCCTCACACACATCATGCCGTCTAGGCAGTCCATAGCATGGGCCTTGCCACCAAACACATGCTACGGTTATGCCAAAGATATGACTGGGTGTGGTGCAGCTGGCTGCAATTATTTTCCCCTTCGCAACTGGTGGCCCCCAGCAGTACACGAGTGGTGTCTAACTTTGGTGGAACAGGGGTGGCGGGTGATGGCCACTGTTGGGTTGATTTTGGCATGGAGTGAATCACGTTTTGGTAGCCATTTCCCTCTTAAGGCTATTTCTGAGAGTTGGGGTACAGTGCTTGCCTACTTGGATGCACGACAAGTACGCAAGATAACTGCCAATGCCGTGCATGAAGCAGCTCAACTTCAACAAGATAAAGCAAAACGGCTATGGCTACTGAAGAATGTACTGCAGCAAGACTTGAAAGACTTGAAGTTGCCGCGCCTGCAACAACAACAAGCCAGAGCGCCACCGCTGCGCACTCCACAGCTCCAACGCCCGCCTGCTGCCCAGCCCCCACCCCCCAACCCTTTGGCACAAGCTCAAGCAGCAGCCTCCCCAGGTAGCAGCTGCAAACACGCTCTCCAATGTTCGCCGTCAGCGTACCTCGAAGTCCGCAATGTCGAATGGCACGTAGTTCAGCTGCGCTCCTCTCCTGCAATGCAGCAAGTACAAGCCACCATCACAGAACGGAGCACGATCAGACTTCAACCACAAGGTGGCTCAGGGTGCCGTGCAAGCGTGAACGCTCAAGGGAGCTCAAGGGCGTGCAAGCATGCCTGTCTGCGCTTTCATGGCATCGCCCCCGAAGCCCTTGTGGTTTTGCAGTGTTGGCACCGCACATCTGGCAGCAGCAACGCCACGTTTTGGCCCAGCAAAACACACAAGCACACCTGGCTCGGCGCCACTTCTCCGCGCCCCCCGTGCGCACCGACTCCCCGGCATCTGACCGGGCGCTGTCGAAGGGGGCCTGCTGGTCCCCAGAATCGCTGGTCCTGGCGGTGACGGCGGTTCTGGTGGCGCAACAGCAGCGCCAGCAAGAAACAGCACCCAGCATCACAAACGTCAACACACACTAGCTTGGCGCGGCGCAATAAGGTTCGGGGCTGTATTGCCTAATGGGCGCGCGCAGGGTGGCAGTGCCTGCTGACGCCTCAGCAGAGTGAAGCAAGTAAGCGTACAGAAGCACCACCCCAGCCCGCAGTGCTGCACGGGTCGGGGGCCTGGCAGCCGCTGGTGCATCAAGTGCCTATTGGCATTTGCCAATAGCGCAGACAGGCACACCTGCGCTCTCCCTCTTCCAGAGTGGACAAGCTGTCGCTCCGGTCTGCATTGGGTAAGAGCCCCGCCTTGTCCGCTCGCCGCCCGGTGCTGCTGCCCTTCCTCAGCTTGGCCAGCATGGCGCGGCTGCCCGGGCAGGGGGCCGTTGCCTGAGCAGAGGCAAGGTGGCGCTTCACTGTTTGTTCACCTTGCCTAGACACAACTTCTGCTGAGCAGGCGGATGTTCCGTACTTGCAGTTAACACGTGAAGTTGCGTTGTTTTTGAAAGTGTTCAGAAAGTGGGAGTGCACACACGCATCAACCCACAATACCCGCCGCTAGTGCATCACCATCACAGGTGCTTTGTTGTGTGGAGTTTAAAACGGCTGCCTTCAAGTTCCACCACATCTCAACGCAAAGCAAAAGCATGGCAGCAAGTCGCAACCGCCACCAGCGCCAGTCTCGACCACCACCACCACCACCAGCAAAAGCAGCAATCAAACAACCAACAGTGACACCGCCAGCAGCAGTGCTGCTGCAGGCACAGAGAACACAAGGCACAATGACAACGACGCCACGTCTTGTGTTAACAGCGGACCACCCAGCCACAGTGGGCACCACCCCCCACGTGCCCACGCACGCAGTGAGCAACAGCACACACCTCTGCAGCCGTCTGCTGGTGTACCACCAGCATTCGCAGTCACCAGCAGGGTCATCACCACATTCGGAGGAGCAAAAACGCCATAATCAGCAGCGGCGGCTGTGTACCCCCCACCGTAAACAGGCGCCGCCTCCCTGCACACGCGCGCCTGGCTTCCGCCCTCAGCGCCACCGTACGCAGCATCAGCCGCGTGGTGCTCAGCAGCCACTGCTACAGCAGTGCTCAGCACTCGGTGTAGCTGCTGCGCCCAAGCTGCCGCCAGCCGAGTGCTCAGCAGCACGGCAGCACACTGGTGCTCAGCAGCCGGTGCTCCTGCCCAAAGTGCTCAGCACTCCGCGCCTGCCCGCGTTCAACCTGCCACCAGCCCAGTTAGTGCTAAGCGGCACGCACCGCCAGCGCACAGCCGGGCTGCACGGTCGCCCGCCCAGCCTCACACCCGTTCGCCGCCAGCAGCCACTCCAACGGCCAGCAGCAGGCGCCGCCGCCGCCGCCGCTGCCGCCGCTGCTGCAGGGGGCTCCTATCACGAGGCCGCATCGCGCTGCTATCATGAGTCCACCTCCATGTAGTCTGCGCCTTTTTTGCCCTCCGGAATGTGCCTTTCGTCCGGGTCCCTTGCGTCCTCGTCGCCCTCGTCCTCTGGCGCGGGCGGCGGCGCCTGGGTGGTGCCGGGCTGCCCCGTGGACACCTGCTCAGCACGAGCGGCAAGGCGCATACCGCGTCAAATGTTTGTTTGTATGAAGTGCTATGCGCGCAAGTACTGGCGTATACTGCGTCAAGAGTTTGTATGAAGTGCTATGCGTGTACGTGCGGACTGTAAGATAGTGCGTGGGTACATGAATCGTGATAGTATGTGTGTATGCATGTCCAATTATTTGTTGTAGATATGTGTAGCATGCAGTAGTACTCCAACTGTTGTTGTGTGTATACATGCGTGTACATAGTACATGTAGAATGGTGCATATATTTAAAGTGCGCCATCAGCAGGTACCCACCAAACATCTTCGGCACATAGTAATCGGCAGTCGCGCGCAACCATGAGTCGCAAAGAACTTCAACGGCACCAAACAGAACTTCGACTTCAGCAACATGAAGGCTTGCTGCCGTCGCCACTGCACGCCTGGCACCGCCTCAAACATGTCAGCACCTCGGCGATGCACACGGCGGCGGCCTTGAGGCACACGCGTGCACGCATCGTGTGCACCACACAATTTAGAAAAACGTCAACATGTCTCTCTACTGCTACACAAATTTCAAAAGTTTATGTCGGTGCGCACACTCCCCCATGTCTCTATGACTAATATACAAACTCCAACTGCACGCCAAGCACAACTTCAGGCCGGGCGCGCCTGCATGTTCCTCAACACTTCGGCAACACACTCGGTGTGCTGGCTTTGAGGCACTTGCAAACGCATTGCGTGCACTGCACAACAAACTTCAACATAGCGCCACACACAACTTCAACACCCCGCACCGCACCTGCACGCCGGGTGCCGCCTCAATGTTCCTGAGCACCTCAGCGATGCGCGCGGCGGTCTCTTCGAGGTACACACACTACCAAAAAAAAAATTCAGCAAAAAAAAAACTCAACACTTCGCCAAACATAACTTCAACACACCCCGCGCCGCACCTGCACGCCGGGCGCCGCCTCAATGCTCCTGAGCACCTCGGCGATGCGCGCGGTTGTCTCCTCGAGGTATGCGCGCGTGTTGTGGTTCTCCATGTTGCTCACGGGCAGGTGCAGCCGGAACTCGGGCCCAAAGTACATGAAGTAGTCATTGAACGGCATGAGGTCGTCGATGTCCGCGCCCACGAGCACGCTCGTCTCGTACGTCCAGCACCGCGGCACGTTGCGCAGCGTGTAGCCGCCGCCCCCCAGCACCAGCATGGGGATGCCGAAGCTGCGCACGTACGCCACGCAATCCGCGTGCCCCTGGGGGGTGGGGGTGGGTGGGGGGAGGGGGGAATCGCGCAGCAGCAGCAGCAGCAGCAGCAGTGTGGGTTACCAGGTCGGTTGCCGCTGCTGCTCTGCTGCTGCTGTCTCTAGATGGGGTGCAAAGGCGCTTTTGCCTCTTGCGTGGAGGTAAAGCGGGTGGTGGTGGGGGGGGAGGTGACACGCCGCGCCGCCAACATCGCAGCTGCTGCTCTCCTTGCCACTCCTCCAATCTGTGCCGCCTGCAGCTGGCAATGTACCCACATTGCCAGCCAGCAGCAGCCAGGGTGCCGGCCAGTGCCGCTGTCCCTGTAGCTCCACGCAGAGATCGCCGCTGCTGCCGCGGCTGTTACACCAGCAGGGATACAGCCCAGCCGCCTGCACAAGCAACAGCTGCACCACCCACTACCAGTCCAACGCTCAATAAACAAACGAAGATGCGGACCGCTGTGTCAAGAGCCGCCACCAACACCTGAAGTTGGTGCCACACTTGAAGTACTAACTTCAACTGTCATTACCACCCCACCACCCAGCGTAGACAAACAAATACGCCGACTCCAGTTTTCACAGCCGCAGCACCATAAGTTGAAGTAGCAAGTTGAAGTACCAACTTAAGGTGCGCTGGCAGCAGCCGCCGCCGCGCACCTTGAGGCTGAGGTTGAAGACGCCGAGGCGGTCCCCCGAGAGCGAGTCCGCGCCGCACTGCATGACGACCGCGCCTGGGCGGAAGTGGTCCATTATGCGCGCGATGACGGGCCGGAAGATGGAGCGGTACGCGGCGTCGTCCATGCCGTCGTGCAGCGGGAAGTTGATGGCGTGGTTCACGCCCGCGCCGTAGCCGACGTCGCGCACGTCGCCCGTGCCCGGGAAGTAGTCGCCGAACTTGTGGAAGCTGCACGTCATGACGCGGTTCGTGGAGTAGAAGGCCTCCTCCACGCCGTCGCCGTGGCTGCGCGCGCAATGTGCACGTGGTATGTGTGTATGCCACACATATTGAGTGGTGCAACAGGGTGTGTGATGGGTGTATATGGTGGCGGTGGCATGCGAGGGGGGGGGAGGGGAGGGGAAGTGCAAAGTGTGATGTGAAAGGTTGCATGGGAGAGCGATGGTGTGTGCGAGTGCGGAGACGCCGCAAAGCGCACAGCTCTGCGCGGACTGGGGGGGTAATATTGGAACTGGTGTGGTGTGCACATGCATGTGCCAAAACAGGCGGCAGGCGCAGGTATGTACTTGCAGCAGTCCCTGGAAAATCGGCGAGTGCTTACACTAGCAGAAACTGGTGCCAAGTGCCGTTATTACAAGAGCAACGGTAAACGTAATTTTTTCACGGCTGCCACTGATAGGTGTATCATGTGGGATCAATCGGGGGCCGGGCACTCACTGTATGTCTATGTCAATGTACAGGACGCGCTGGTGCTGCTTGAGCAGCTCCAGTATGGCGAGCACGCAGTCGTTCACGTAGCAGAACCCACTGGCCTCGCTCTTCTTGGCGTGGTGCAGCCCCCCAGAGTAGTTGATGACAATGTCGCTCTGCCCCTGGTTGAGCCTCACCGCCCCCCCAATGCTGCCGCTGGTGTATAGCTGGCAGAACTCGTACAGGCCGTCGAACACGGGGCAGTCCTCCCCCACGTTGAACCTCTGCAGCTGCCTCATGTGCTCGTTCATGTTGTCCTGGGTGATGGTCCTCAGGAAGTTGATGTAGTCGTCCGAGTGAAAGCGGGTCATCTGGGCCGCGCTCACGGGCTTGGGGCGAAAGACCTCCATCATCTTGTACAGGCCGTAGTTTACTATGAGGTTGTGGGTCATGCGGACGCGGTGGGGCTTCATGGGGTGCCCCTGCCCGTAGTGGTAGTTGCCTATTTCGCCTGTGGGCCAGCAGCAGCAGCGTGGCAGTTAGGGCACGCACGGTCACCAATGCGCCAATCACAGCAAGTGCAAAGTCAGCAGCACAGCGAACGCTGGATGGGGGTGCATGCGTGCACAGGTGCGAGGGAGCGCTTGCTGCCGCTGCGGCCGCGGCAGCCTTCATGCCGCAATGGCCTCTTGCATATCCAGCAAAGCGCACCATCGTAAAAGTACGCCACGCGCCGCTTGGCAGCATCAGGATTGACGCTGCTGGTGCTGGCTGTTGCTGGTGCTGCTGCCCCAGCGCCAGCGGCGTTCCCTGTTGCCGACATGGCAGCCAGCCCCCACGCCACGGGTGCAGCAGCCCCGGCGGCGCCGACACGTTAACTGAGCACTTGCAAGCGCCCGGCACGCCTCGGAGGGAACCCACGCCACCGCCTGCGCCCTCCTACCCGTGTCGTCCTGTGTTGTGGATGTGATTTAGCGCCGCCAAATTGCAGCTCCCGTGAGCGGTGGAGTCAGGGGCCCGCACGGTTCACAAAACGGTTCAACTCAAATTGTTGGTTCACCGTGGACGTGTGGACGTGCGAGGATGTGGGACGTCGCCGGACGACGTCCGAAAAACGAAGAAGCGTCCATCATCGTACATGTACTCTTATTAAACTCCGCTTAGGGCGCGGAAAGCCCTTTGCACACGGTGCGTGTGACCAGGAAATCAGA
>JAULBY010037668.1:0-14156 GCA_032358315.1 Ophiocytium majus | reverse complement strand
GCAGTGCCCCATGGTGCCACGCTAGATGTGGCTAAAGTTGGGGGTCCTTAAGTGTCCCGATTTAGGCACAATTTCGGTACATATGCCCCTACCGGTGGGGAGACCTAGAGTTTATGCCTCCTAGATTGAGTTTTCATATGTGTACAATGTGACGCGTAATCGGCCACGCATGGATCCCATTTTTGTGTCGAGTGCTGCCTCGTCATCGCATGTAGATCGGTCACATGCAGGAAAATGAAAACATGAACATTGCCAATACGGACGACCTGTACATGAACATGAACATGTGAGACCTGGCCATGAAAATGAACATGAACATGAACATTGTCACTATGGACGGCCTGGTGCGGAATGGCGAGGGTTGAACACTACCCCGCACTGATTCGCGAGTGCACTGTATGGTGTGTTTCGGTTGTGCTGCCCCTCCCCCCCCCCCCCCTTGCTCTGCAGCGCATCATTGTCAACATGGACGACTTGGTGCGCAACGACGAGGCCGTGGGCTACAACGCGAGGCCCGCCATCCTGCTGCCGACGGCGGGCGAGCGCATGGACATCGTGCTGCTGGTGCGGCCAAACGCACGTGTACCTTTCCACCACTAGTGTATGTTTGAAGCCCTACACGACACGAAGGATGTGGTACCGTTAGTCCCATAAGTATGTTGCTATTCGGGTTCAGCATGTGTTGGTGACAGTGCTGCTGGTGCGGCCAAATGCACTCGTACCTTTCCACTACTTGTGTATGTTTGAGGTCCTACTCCATATGTGCATGCTCCGGCCATCTGTGGCGAGCATGTTCGCCACATCTCACTTGTCTGTAGGCGCAGGTGAACGCAAGTACGGCAGGCGAGCGCATGGGCGTCATGCTGCTGGCGCGGCCACACAGACGCGTACCTGTGTACTACTTACTGGCCTTGGCACGCAACGATAATGGGCTGGTACACTTGTGCATCGAGAACATGCACATACATCCTCTACATCTGCGGGCCCTGCACGCCCCTGAGAAGTGCCAAGGAATATTTAGAAGTACTACCTAGTAGTGTATTTTATAAGTCCTATACCATACTTCATGTAACAGTATTTGGTGACTACTTGTAGTACACTGGTTTCAATATGGGTGCTCGGGCCAGCTCCTGTTGTGCATGTGTGCCACATCGGTTCCTGCACGTCCGTAGGTGCAGGTAAACGCAGTCACGGCGGGCGAGCGCATTGTGCTGCTGGCGCGCCCAGTCGCACATGAAGTGTGTGTCTGTGCACAGCCTGTACAGGCCACTGCAGCCTGCCGGCAAAAAAAATCAGTTCTCAGCAGGTGCAGACCGCCCCCTTTGCACCTGCGCAGCTGCAGCAGCTCTGCATGTAAACGCCTGCACATTCACAATGAGAGCTGGACAGTCCAACCGCCGCTGCCCTGCCATCCCACCCATCCACCCCCGCCCCCAGGCCCTGCTGGGCTGCCTGTCCCAGCGCGAGTGGGACACGGGCATGGAGCTGCGCGTCGCAGCGCATCGTCATCCTCGATCAGAAGCATGCATATATGTGCTGGTACATGAAAGTACACATGTAGTACGTACTGTATATACCTACACACAACGTATGTCCGCTCCCCCCCCTCCCCCCCCCAACAAAAAAACCGCAGGCCCTGCTGGGCTGCCTGTCCCAGCGTGAATGGGACACGGGAATGGAGCTGCGCGCGTCCCAGCGCGTCATCATCCTCGATGAGAAGCGCCGCAAGGCCGTCCTCACGCTCGCCGCCGCCATGTACAAGCTGGGGCAGCTCGCGGCCAGCGAGGAGCTGTCTAGAATACTTTTGTTCGAGGGCGCCGTCTCGCCCACGCCCCTGGGCATGTACGAGTGGTGGAAGAAGGGGGGGTTCGCGCGCCGCCACCTCTTCACGGACCCGCTGCTGGGGCAGGTGCGAGGGCAGGGGGGGCGCCGCGGACTGCCGCAAACAAAAATCGTTCTGACATTACTACTACTGTACTAGTAGTAGTACTGTAACAGTCATAGAGGGCAGGCGCGGGGGGGGGGGGGCTGCCGGGAGACGGCCACATGAAGTTCTGTTCTTGCACTACTAGTAGTAGTATTAGTCATTAAGACATGAGGGCATGTGAGGGGCGCCGCCGCGGACTGCCACATATGTTGTTTTCGTAATATTAGGCGTGGAGACATGGGGGCATGTGCGCGCCGGCCGTAGAAGCCCCGCGAATCATGCTCGGTCGCGCACCGCACGCTGAAACCGAGCCTCCTTTGGGGACCCTCCATATGAGTACAGTTTTAACTCATCCAAAGACATGAGGGCATGTGCCCACCGGCTATACTGCGGCATCTGTGGAGAAGGGGTAGTCGCGGCCTGCCCCTGCGGCCGCCGGAGGGCTGGCGCCCTGCAGGCGCAGCGGTGACATGTTGCATGTTTTTGTCCAACGGAGTTGAAATTGGGGACCATGTGGCTGCAGCGTGGGTGTGCTTGGCAGTATGTGGCGCCATGTGCTTGCCTGGTAGGTGCGCTGACACTGTCACGGACAATCGCCTGGAGTGCTAAAAAAAAGCTCGAGTGTTTAGTGAAGCAACTACTTCAAGAAGTATGGTTATTGGAATCATGTGGCGAACGCGTGTTTTACTGTGTACCACCCTCGTCAGCATTGTGTTGCCGTGTGCAAGCGGTGGAAGCAGGGGACATTCGCACGGCGATGCGCTAGTCCTCATCAACCCGCACCAAAATGACGTGTTGAAAGTACGTGTACTCACGAGCGTGTTGCGCCATGTGTCGCTCACCTATGCTTATTCCTGTGCCTGTGTCTTTGTGTGTTGTGTCTGCGTGTTTGTGTTTGTCCCTGCGTCTGTTTCTGTGTCTGTGCATGTGTGCCCGTGCATGTGTGGTGTGTTTGTCTGTTTGGTGTGTCCGTGTCTGCGCACGTGTGTCTGTGCGTGCTCCCCTGCGTCGCCCGCCTAGGCGTGCGCGCTGCTGGAGTACATGGACCTGGTTGCCAAGTACGCCGAAAGCAAGGGGCCCTTTGAGCTGGAGAGCGGGCACTCCGCGGTGAGTAGTGATGGGCCACGGCGTACAACGTATTTTATACAAATGTTATACAAAGTACGGTGTATTTCTACGTCCAAAAACGCGATATACGGCGTATTTGCCGTATCAATACGTTCACCTGCATACGTTATACGGCGTATTTACATACGTTGTACGGCGTATAATGCGAAAACTGTATGCTGTGACCCATCACTAGCGGTGAGCGAGCGCTGGCAGCTGTACCGCCAAAGTATCAAGTCCAGTACCTCACTTTTTGCCGCAATGGTTTACCGCCATACTGATAGAATGTCCATCGCTCGGTGTACCCTGTACACGTATGTAGTCGAGTACCTACGTTTTAGTTTTGCCGCAATGGTGATGGTAAAATGTCCATGCATTGTGTGTATGCTTTACAATTTTTCAGGCCTTGGTGCAGGAGCGGGGCAGCATGACTTCGACTTGGTTGTGTGGGCAAAAGCTGTGGCTCCATGGCGGGCGTCTGCCGGCGCGGTGCAGCGTCATGCTGCACAGTACTTGTAGTTAGTAGCACTTGTGAGCGTGCAAGAGCCCATGCCACGCATGCCTGCGTGCACCGAAGCGATGGCACATGCCCCCCCCCCCCCCCGGCAGCATACACTCGTGCTTGTACAATACTGTACGTCTACGTAGTACTTCAAGAAGTACATGTCCTCTCCTCCCCTTCCGCCTCTGCCAAGCACTCGGCGCTCCCCCACCACACACACTCACCCTGCCCCCCCCCCCATCCCCCCTCCTCCACATCTCAGCTGGCCAGCAAGGTCGCGGAGAACTACGATGAGTCAGTGGTGGCGGTGCTGGCGGCGGCGAACATGGACGCGGTTTCCATCGACCCCGGCTTCATCCGCAAGTTTGACGACTGCGACGACATGCCGCTGCTCATCTACTACTCACGCAAGGAGCCGGGGACGCCCAAGGTGTCGCCCAAGGTACGTGCGCCACGCCGGTGGGTGTGCCATACATGTAAACCTGGTGTACTTTGAAATGTACCTCTTATGGGCATGTACACACAATCTTCAGAAGTACACTTCGAAGTACTGCGTAGTATGTGTTAGGTGCATGCAACACTTCACTATATTTTTTTTACAACTGCGATGACATGCCGCTGCTCATTTACTACTCGCGCAAGGAGCCGGGCACACTCAAGGTGTCCCACAAGGTACGCAGCGCCGCGGCGGTGGGTGTGCCGTACATTTATGGGGTGTTTGCATGCACATGGTGAGTTAACGTGGAGACATCATGCACCGCCACGAGGTATTCCTTGCTGCCCAGACATGGCAGGAGGCAGCGTTTGCAAGCACTCTAACAGGCGCATGCGGCCACGCAGACAGGGTGCGGCAGCATGCCATGCACCACACCAATCCCTTTCAGCCAACAGCACATGTGCGGCGCCGCCCTTCCCCATGACTCAACTCCCATGGCTGCCTTGCCCCCCCAATAAACGCCGAAAAATCGCAGGCGGGCAACATGAACGCCGCCATATTCTCAATGGACTACCCAGACATGCCGCCTCTCATCGGGGACTGCACCATTGTGGTCGTCAACGACTGCCGGTAAGCGCCGCCCGTCCCCCCACCGTCGCCGCCCCCTGCGCTTGCGCCCGTGCATGCCGCCACGCGCGCATGCTGCATGGCACTTGGTGGCGCTTGCAATATGCAGGCGCCATGTGGCGTGGCGGCCCGGCATGTTGTGGTTGGGGGTGCCGACATGTGCACGGGCATGGCGGCACTGGGTGGCGCTTGCAATGTGCAGGCGCCTTGTGGCGTGGCGGCCCGGCATGGTGTGGTGGTTGGTGGTGCATGCAGCTGCCAGGTGGCGGCGCGCGGTGGCGCGTGTTGGTGGCACTTGTGCACTTGCATCCCTGGGGGAGGGCACACACACTGCAGCTGTGAGGCACATGCGGCCGCCGGGTGGCGGCGCGGTTGCGCGTGTTGGTGGCTCTTGCGCACTTGCATCCCTGGGGAGGGCCACACACACTGCAGCTACATGTACTGGTTGTGACCACGCGTCTTCACAGGGCAGGGGTGTCACCTGTGCGGTGGGCAGTGACTGCAGGTGTGCCGCCAGGTGGCGTGGCGGCGCATGTCGCACTTGGTGGCCCCTGTGCGGCACTGGGCAGCTGCGCTCCATTGTCTGAGATTGACTGACAAAGTAGTACAAGAACATTTGTGTGCAGTCTTGCTCACATGACTGTCTCTTGTCCTGCTGTGTCCATGTGTTCACACGTGTGTGCGCCCTGCAAAGGACCCCCCAGAGTTGCTGCAGCGCACCTGCCCACTGCTCGCAATGACGCTCACATGTGATTCATTCATCTCACTTATGTACATGTGTTCACTCATGCACACACATATTCACACCCCCATGCCCAGGCACCAGCCCCAGCCCGAGTTCCTGCCGCGCACGTGTGCCTACTCCTTTGAGCTGAGCAAGGCCTCACATGTGATTAATTCATTTCACTAACGTACATGTGTTCACTCATGTATGCATGTTTACACGCCCCCATGCCCAGGCACCAGCCCCAGCCGGAGTTCCTGCAGCGCACGTGCCCCTACTTCTTTGAGCTGAGCAAGGTCAGCGGGACGTACTGCTGGGCCAAGATCGCCTTCGTGCAGACGCCGCAGCGCTTTGACCTGCAGCAGGAGAAGGATGACCCCCTCGGCAACCACGCTGTCATACAGGTACACTGTACTTGTACTTGTGCTTGTAGTTTTTACTTGAATTTTATCAAACTTCAACTCTGCAGTAGACTTGAAGTGTCTTTCGTCCGCAGCACAGATGCCGCAGCGCTTTGACCTGCAGCAGGAGTAGGACGACCCCCTCGGCAACCACGCTGTCATGCAGGTACTTGGCGTCGTGGTTGAATTTACTAAACTACTTCTTGAAGTACAAGGCTGCTGCATTATCAAACTTCAACTCTGCAGCAGCCTTGAAGTTTCTTTGCGCCACCACAGATGCAGCAGCGACCTGCAGCAGGAGAAGGGCGACCCCCTTGGCAACCACGCTCTGATACAGGTACTTCAAGTTAAATCACTTCAACTTTGCAGCAGACTTGAAGTTTTGTTTGTGCACACGGCACACCTAATTGCTGCCTGCAACCCCCTGTGTCGCCCTGGTCACACCATTCAGCCCCCCCCCCCCCTTCTCACCCCCCCGCACCCCTCCCCACTCTCTACCCCCAACTCCACCCACACTGCCAACGCAATGCTTCACGCACTCTACCCGTCTTTCCCCGTCCCCCCCCCCGTTCCGCCAGTATGACATAATCAACCACGGCAAGGACGGCATTGGGGCGGTGAGCTCCAGTGGTCATGGGAGTCTGTGGCGCGTGGCCGCACTGCAGGGCATGAGTGCCAAGGGGAAGCAGTACGCAGATCCGGAGAATGCCGACCTCATTGGACACAAGCTCGGCTTCCGCGCTGAGATGGTGCGTGCATTACACTATAGTTTACATACATGTGACATGTATGTATTTATAATGTACTTCAAAGTGTATGATGTGCTCATGTGTACATGTACACCCGAGAACACCGACCTCATCGGCCGCAAGCCGGGCCTCCGCGCTGAGATGGTGCGTGTAGTGCATCGCATGTACTTCCCAGTGCTTCAAAGTATTTATGTATGTACACTACTGTACTGTATTGTATTATGTATAGTGGACCATACGAAGCACTATTTACATACTTCTGAATCATGAAGTACGTAAAGTACGCACACGTGCCCTGTATGCACACGCACGCACATGCGTACCCCCCATTCGCCCCAATGTCGGCTCGCAGCTGCATGCGCCGCGCCGCCGTTGTTGCCTGCTGCCGGCCTGCAGCAGTGACTCATGTCACACACACTGCCTACAGTGGCAAGCCGGCACCGTCAACCATCATATGTATAATATATTTTCTCTTGAACACCGCACCAGGGCCAGCGTCTGGTATTTTGGGGCGCGCACCCGGCCCGCGCGCGCCAGCAGCAGCTCACTCGCTCCTGCAGAAAATGAGCTGCTGCCAGCAACCACTCGCTACGTGCTCACAAACTCTGCTGAGCAGCAGATGTGAAGTGCCCTTTTTGCACGCGCGCCGC
This sequence comes from Ophiocytium majus, assembly GCA_032358315.1. NCBI lineage: Eukaryota > Xanthophyceae > Mischococcales > Ophiocytiaceae > Ophiocytium > Ophiocytium majus. Next base: position 7,033 of record JAULBY010037668.1, on the reverse strand, counting down.
CGTGTGCTGAGCAGTCCACTCACCTGCTCCGTACACTTCAGTATATTGCAGTAGCACTAGTAGTATGTTCCACAGAAGTAAGTATCTATCAACATTTCGGTAGGTGTGATACTTGCTCCCTTTGCAGGTGCTGTCTTTGCTTTGTTCGCCCTTACACGGGCTACACCCACAGTGACGCCCCCCTGCCAGTGGGGGGACCTAGAGTTCATCGCTCCTAGATTGACTTCTCGTGTATGTGCCATGCCCCTGCGCTACCTCTGCTGCATGGGCGCGTAGACCTTCTAGTAGAGGTTATCGCTCCTAGATCGAGCTCCTATGTGTATGCAACGTCCCTGTGCTACCTCTGGTTTGTGGACGCATGCAGCTTATCGTGGACACGCACATGAGCCTGCGTGGCACACCTCACCTAAGGCGGGGGCGTGCACGCTTTCTCTTTTGGACACGCGAGTCCCTGCTGTGTGTTGTCACCCCCCGTGCATGCAACTCACCCGCTCCCGTGCAACACCCGCATACTCACCTTTGGTGTATGCTTTTTGCAGCTCATCGATGACACGCACACAAGCCTGCATGGCACGCCAACCCACCTCACCGCCCAAGGGGGGCGCGCACACATTTTGGGGGGGGACACGCGTGTCCCTGCTGTGTGTTTTTTAATCTCCTTGGCATGCAACTCACCCGCTCCCGTGCACATCAACTGCACCGCCTCTGGTGCGTGGACAGCAGATTCAGTTTCGTGTGCATGTATACACACATGTACTTCGGCTATATATACTAGTAAGTACTTCAGAAGTACTAGTAGGATAATATATATGCAACGCGCCTGCGCTGCCTTTGGTGCGTTGGCCCGTGCAGCTCATCGAGGACACGCACACGAGCCTGGAGATGTTCAGGGCGGGGTGGCGCAGCGTGTACGTCAACGAGTCGGGCGAGAACCTCAGCCTGTGCACGCACCAGCCCAACAGCATTGGCTGGCGCATCAAGCAGGTGCATACTACTCTAAAAGTATATTCTCGCAGCACCCCCTGTCAGGCAGCAGTTGCAGCACTTTGGTCATGCTATCCTACATGCCACATGCAGCGTACACCATGTGCAGAGGGGCTCTTTCACACGCCCCAAGCATTTATGCCGCCACTGCCACCACAGCTGTCCTGCTGCCTCCACTGACTGCTGCTGCTGCTGGCGGTGGCGCGTCTGCGAGCTGCCGCAACGCGTCCCTACTGCACAGGTGCTGCGGTGGCACCAGGGGGCGGTGCAGCTGCTCATGATCAAGGGGATTTCGTACACAACGCTGAGCTGCTACGCGCGTTACCCGACCGTCTGGCACCGTATCTACGCGTTCGACCAGGCCACCTACTACCTGCAGGTGAGAGTGACGGGACCCACGCACCTCTGTACGAAGCACTATTTATGTACAGGTGAGAGCGACAGGGCCCAGTTGCGTGGCGGTTTGGAGGGGCGATGCCCTGCGGTAGGTGTCACGGGACCTGAAGTTTGCAGCAGCGTAGGTGCTTGAAGTTTGCGTGAGTGCCATGCTCTGCCACGCTTTCTCTATGCTTTTGACCATGCCACCTACTACCTGCAGGTGAGAGTGGGGCTCGTCCGCTTGACGTCTTTTTCTTGTCGAAATTTTTGTGCCGCGCGCGCATTTTGGTAAGTCGTACTAGTGTTCGTACCGCTAGTGCCAAAGTAGTTTTCCGAGTCAACCACTTTAGGATAGTGTTCTGCTGCTGGCTTCAAAATTTACGTACCCCTCCCCCACTGTTTTGCATTGTCAGCTACATTAAATGCTAGAGCAAATGCGTTGAGAGATAATTGCGTGCCTCTTATAACACCCCCCCCCCCATTGCCCGTGTCCAGCTTATTGACCCGGGTGAATACTTCAACACCAGACGGTACTAGTACTAATGCGGCTCATGCACCTCCCCCCGCTGCTGCCACACGTGTGTGATACTGCCCCCCCCCCCTCCAGGCTTTCCCCGGCTACCTGCTGCTGCTCATGCCAATCATTTACGGCGTCTTTACCGTGGCACCATTCAGCGCCCAGGTGGGCGTGCAACAACGCACACACACTGCTCACCAGTGCGCGCCGCTGCTAGCTCTGCCCCTCGTCAGCTGCGCCCAGCTCTCGCTGTGAGGAGGGGTGTGTGTGTGCTGCGGATGGCATCCTTGCCCGGCTTTTGCTGCACGCGCTCGTCATACACACTGCACGCCTGTTTGCACCCGCATAGCACATTTTTGCTGCGCCCCTACGCAACCTGTGCCACCCCGGCACTACTATTGGCCGCACCTCTCTGCACACACATTTTTGTCCACGCAGAAACCACAACCCCATGCCACCACTGCTACCGCGTACGCATGCGTGCACGGCAGCAGCTGCTGGCGGCTCACACGCCCACTAACGCCTCTCCCGCACGCGCCCCCTCCTTCGTGCAGGTCGACCACTTCTTCATCTTCTTCACGCCCTTCATCGTGACGGCGGTGCTGCCCACGGCCATCATGGCGCACCGCCGCGGCGTGGACACCACGCGCGTCGCGCGCGACGAGCACGTGAGACCCTCCAACGCCGCATTTGCCAAATCAATTCGCCTGCCGTTACCACATATCATACTTCAGAAGCACTTCGTATGATATACTACATGAAGTACTTCTAGTAGTACTTCCAAGTAGTATGTATGGTATGCTCGCCAGACACAGCAGCCGCGTGATGCATTTTTGCCCACTGCTGGGCACGCAGGCAGCAGCCCCACTCACGCGACACGGCGCCTTTGTCCCAACCCGTGTCCCCAGACTGACCCAGCTGACCCCGCCTGCGTGCGCATGCAGCACCGCCTCTGCTGCAACGCCACCTACGGTAGTGTGCGTTGTCACCACCCTGTTTGTGGGTGGCACGACGCCTACCGCACGCTCAAGCCGCCAGCGCCCTTCTGCAGCGGCGTCACAAACCGCCTGCGTCCATCTGTAACTGTGAACATTCTCTTCATCTGTCCGCTCAGGAAGGCCTGTGCGCATGGCGTGTCGTGACTGGCACAAGCACAACCAAGCGTGCTGCCCCCCCCCCGTTGCTAGCTGCCAACGCCACAATGCTCGGCGCCCTGCGCTCTGACCTAAGCCCACCGGTGTCGCCCCCGCCGTGCGCCCCGCCTGTAACTGTAACGTAACTGTAAAAACCGCAGGTGTGGCTCGCCACGACGTACGTGCAGATGTACGCGTTTCTCACCATGTTCTGGCAGATAGTGAGAAAGAAGAGTGCGGGCGACGCGTGGTCCGTCAAGGCGCCCACGTGGCCCCTGTTCCTGGCCTTTTTTGGCGAGTTCGTGGCCATCTGCCTGGCGTGCTTCTGGCTATGGTGCGTGGCGTGGGTGTGTGAACAGTCTGCTGAAGTGAGAGCAGCGTTTGTGTTGGCTCTGGTGCGTGACGTGGGGTGTTGCAGTATGCTGAACCGAGACAGCAGCATTTACGATGATCATGTGGGGGGGGGTGTCGCCCCGCGCGCCTTGGCGTGGTGTTTCCGCGCCGCTTATGAGTATGAGTATGTGATGGGTTGCAGCGCATGAATTGTGTAACATACGCTGTGTAACGTACTTCAAGAAGTGTGTAAAAACGGCGTATAACGTACTTGTACGGCAATTACACCATAAAGTTTTTTTGGGGCGTCTGAATACGTACAAGTACGCCGTACGTTGTATCACGTGCTCCTATATACATATGTACATATGTATGGTATATACATATGTATGGTACCATATATAATACTACTATTAAGTACATTATAAGCCGTGACCCATCACTAAATGTGTGTGTGGTTTTATTCATTTGCACTTGTGGGCGTGCAAGAGCCCATGCCATGCATGCCAGCACGCTCGTGGCGATGACACATGCCCTGCAGCTGCAGCGTATGCACACACGAACCCACAAGGTTCTCTGAGCAACCAAGTGCAGCAAGTGCTGCGAGCAGGCAGGCCTGACCCGCCGGCAGGCTAGGGCTTAACCTGCCAGCAAAGGTCCTCCACCAGGGCGACATACAGTGCTGTGTGCTCCCCCCCCTCCTACGCCAGCACCCGCCCCCCAACCCCCCGAGTATAGCTGCGGTTTCTGGCAGTCCTTTGTAAGTATCTTTGAGTCACACACAGAGTAAGAGTACTACGTGCAACTGCCTCCACTGCATGTAACCATTCCCAAAATGCTGCCGCTGCCCCCCCGCGCGCGCAGGTGGTTTGGCTTCTACATGTAGTCATCGCTGCTGTAGTGCATGCAAGCGTTCCTGAAACTGTCACTGGCCTCGTGTGCGCAGGTGGTCCGGCTGCAATGTGAGAGGTACATGTAACTGCCTCTACTGCATGTAACTGTTCCCAAAACGTTGCCGGTGCCTCCCGCCCCCGCGCATGCAGGTGGTTTGGCTACTACCAAAACGACGCCACACTGACAACGACGTCCTCGGGGGCGCAGGAGGAGGTCAAGACCTTTGACTTTGACGTATGGGGCATCAACTGGCTGGCGATTCTGGTGACGGCGCTCATGGCGGCGCAGGCGCTGTGGCCCATGGTGGCCATGCAATTGCACTGGAAGGTGGGTGCGGCGCTTGGCGCGCTTCGGTTGCCGTTACGTTGGTGGCCAGCGCTGTGCATTGGGGGTTGCAAAACTCTCCGTACTGTGTTCCTGTGTTTTACTTGGAAAAGCGGTCATCACTGCAGGCGCTGTGGCCCATGGTCGCAATGCAATTGCACTGGACGCTCGGTTGCCGTCGCGTTGGTGGCCAGTGTTGCGCATGGGGGGTTGCAGTGGTTGGTATTCGGTATTTTGACCCTATTTACGAACACAAAGTGCCATCCCCCCCCCCCCCCTGATCCATGATTTGGCACATGTGCAACACCCCCGGGGTTGTGTCTATGTTTGTTGGAAAACTGCATGCAGCGTGAACTTCAAGTACTTGAAGTAGTAGTATGCATACATGTGGCATACTTCTGTAGTACTCCATATACTTCAAAAGTGTATGGCGTATCTGCCAGCTGTGGTGGCCCCTGCAGCTGCAGGTCACAGGCATTTCGTGCGCTTAGCGAGGTCTGCCAAATGCACCATGCTGCCGCGCAGCACCAGCTGGTGTGCCGGTGCCCGATGCGGCTTCTATGGTACTTTTAAGAACAACGCCGTGTGTACTTCTTGAGTGACAATCTTGACAACGGTCAACTACCTGTGCAACGGGTGTGCTGGTTGCTGCGTGTTCATTCTCCTATCCCATTTTTATATCTTACACAATGGGCACACAAAACCGATGTTGTGCCTGGCTGCCGCACTGCTAACCACCATCCGCCTGCGCCCCCCCCCCTCCCCGCGTGCAGATGCCATCCGCCTATCACCTAAAGATCATCACCTACGTGCTGGTCTTCCTCTTTATGGGAGTTTTCTTTCTGGCGGGGTCTGACTACGACCTGTACATACCCTGACCGGTCACCACGAGACAATGGTCATACGGTATTGGGGGGGGGGGGAGGGCTGGTGGCGTGTGGGCGGCGTGGAGCATGCACTGGTAGCAGCAACACAAGCGGGGGTGGGGGTACCCCAGCAGTGCAAGAGCGTAATTCCGTAAAATCCAGTGCCTATCACTGGTGTTGCCATTTGTTTTTTGTGTGAGAGCTGACTGGCTTCTGGGTGTTGGTTAGCGAGACTGAGACTGAGCTCGCATTTGCCAGTGTGACAGTCGTAGGTTGCAGGGGGGGGGGGCAGTTGGGGCCCTTTAGCGGCGGTTGGGGGCAGAAAGAGCAGCAGGCTTGCATCCCGAGCTGTGAGCGACAGTGGCATCCTGAGTGATGCAGCGTGTGTCATGATTACCCTTTGTACTAGGTGCTGCCTCCGAATTTGCTGTTCCCGTTTACAGTGGTGCGAACGGTGGCGCGTGGGAGTCGGGCTGCGGCTGCGCCAATCGCAAGGCCAGCGCGTCAATGACAACCGTGCTTACTCCAGTCAGTGGTGCGAAGCCACGCGGCGCCACATGCCACACATCGTGCACGCTCTTTTGGCTGTGCCTATCGTGCATTGCGCCACCATGTTTGCCCATATGGCACTGACAAAGGTGCCAGGTGCAGGTGTTGCCGCGCTGCAGCCCAAGCCCCAACACATAAGATCACCACACAGGCTTCGGCCTGGCTTTCTGCCCCAGCCACGGGAGTACCTGGGCTCAGTCGCCTTTTGGTTTCTTTCACATAACACAGATGCACTGATGGGTCGCAGCGTATTGATTTATTCAAAGTAAGAAAAAATCATAATAATATATTATCATGCCGTGCAGCGCACGCAGTATGTAACGTATGTACATGTACATATACACGTCTCAATAAGGCACATACGCCGTATCATATTTTTTGGCATATTCAAATATGCCATGCCTTATATGACGTATAACATACCGGTACGCTAGACGCCCTGACCCATAACTGCACAACTCATTACAGGGACACACCGCACCACGGCAACATACACCCGTGACCAAAACCTTGGCGTGCTCCCAACAACAAATGGAGAAAAAAAAAATTGCCAGTCAACCGGGGGGGGGGGGGCTAAGCTCTCTCCTGCGATCCCCTTGCTACTTCAGGCAGGTAGTATTTACATTATGCACTGCGACGTGCGCCCTCCCAAAGCCACCATACGCGCGGCGCTGACCACGCCGCCGCGAATGCAAACTTAATCGGCGGGCCATCTTACGCGCAGTGCGTTGCATGAGCGTGTGCGTCTCACGCGCATCTACGGGGCCGTCGCCCACAGCAGCTGCAGCGCCACCCACGCCGGCCCCACATCACACATGAGATAAGCGGCATTTCCCGGGTCTGATGCAGCCGCGCGAGTGCCCAGCACGCCCATGGCGCACAGTCGCGCAGCCACCAGGGTGCGTAGGTGCACGCTCTCTTCCGGCGGCAGCGGCAGGGTGTGGGTGTAGCCACGCAGCAGCGCGGCGGCGGCGGGGAGGGCCCCCCCCGCAGCATTGTTCCACGGCACCACCATGGCGTACCTGGGGGGGGGGGGGGGGGGGAGGGGGGGGGGG
>JAULBY010037667.1:0-39592 GCA_032358315.1 Ophiocytium majus | reverse complement strand
GCACCACAACACAGCTGGGGGTTAGACGCAGCGACACATTGGTGAACCAGGTCGCAGTGACGGCAGCTGCATATTCTTACTCTCTCAGTCACAGTGATGACCACTTACCCAAATGTCCTGAGACAGGAATTCGATGGCGGTATCGGTCATCGCCTCCGCGGCCTCCACGGGGGCGGCCGCCTCCGCACCGCCGCTCATGTCCTGCACAGAGTCTGAGAGCAGCTTGCTGTCGGTGTACTCATCGTCGTCCAAGTCATCAACGTCCGCGGCAGCCTCCTCCAGCGCCGCGTTGCGGTCCGCCAGCTGCAGCCCCGGCGCGTGCCGCACCATGCCAGTGACGTCCGCTGCCGCGTCGGCGCGGGCGTGGCCGGCGGCAGCATCGGCGCCCACCTGGGGCACATCAAAGTCTTCCATGCTGGCGCCGCCGCCGGCAAAGTGCACGCGCCACTGGGCAATTCGCCGTGCCATCTCTTGGCCCAGGTTCAGGTTGCTCAGCACCTGAAGGGCATCACCGACGGTACCCATCAGCGCCGCGGGCATGGTGCTCATGCCGGCGGCGCGCAGGCTCAGCTGCACGGCGGCCACCAGGTGCACAAGCTGCACGCCAATTACTGAGTACTCAATGTTGGCATTGCGCAGCGCCTCTGCGGCCGCCGCGGGCTGGGCGTTATTGGCGGACGCCAGGACGGCAAACACATCCACCCACACGCCCACTGCGTGCAGCAGCAGCTGTATGCCAGAGGTCAGGTCGTGGGCGGGGGGTGTTGCTCGTGCGGCCACCTCGCCGGCAGCTGGTGGGTACAGGCGTGCGGCCGCGTCGCTCTGGCAGGCGCGGCATGCCTCCAGCTGCTGCTTTGCCTGGTGGAGCAGGTCATCGCCGGTGTTCTGCGTGCCGTGGTGCTGCATTGGAAAGGGCAGGCATGGTGGGGTGTGATGCACATGAAGAGCGGTTTTATGCACACAAAACGGCACACACTGTTGCACGGCAGCGCGCAGATGACACGTCGTGCCTCGCCTCTAGACCCACCGCTTGCATGCGCCCCATGAGCGCGTCCTCGTCTTGCACCTGGAAGACCTGGTCAAAGCGGGGGGTGTCTGTCCCAATCACCAGCACCTGCGCCAGTGTTTCATCAGTGCCGTCATCTGCCACACGCTGCTCGACCTCCTCCGTCTCTGCCGCGGGCGCCTCAAAGTCTCCTGCGGCTGGATTGGCTGGCGCATCAGCAGGCTCGTCTGAGGCCGCGGTGGCAGTGAGCGCCTTGACGTTCTGCAGCTGCCTATCCGTCTCCAGTTGATTCAGGCCCAGAGGTGCTAGCAGCAGCGCAGCGCTGTGCTCCAGCTCGCCCGGTGCAGGGCAGCCTGCCGCTAGCGCCAGCGCGTGCAGCAGCAGACGCCCACTATCCATGGCGGCAGTGACCGTGCATGGCCGCTGCCCGCACAGCTTGCCGCAGGCATCCCTGACGGTGCGCATCAGCGCCAGGTGGTCGCTCACGCCCACGGGCGAGGCGGCAGTGCCAAGGGCCTGCACCTCTGCCAGTGCACCCCATGGCAGTGCCGCACGCTGCGTGAACTCCACCACCAGCTGCTCCGCGCTGACATGGCGTGAGCCATACAGCGCCAGCCACTCGCGCAGCTGCTGCGCGTGCTCGCCGCCGATGGACGCCCCCACCACGTTCTGTGCAACGTACTCCAGCGTGCCAGCTGCAATCTGCACTGTCGACGTGCGGTCGTCGGCGACGCGCAGGCCGCGCAGGAGCTTGCCGGCAAGCAGCGGCGCGTCGACGCTGCCACCGTCGCAGGCCTCATCCAGCAGGCGCAGCACGCAGTCGCGGGGGTCGCCGGACTGCACACCCGCCAGGGCACACATCTCCCTCAGCCGCCCCTTGCCGCTGAGGAACTTGGCCGCTCTGGCGCCTGCGCCCTTGCGCTCGCTCGCCGCCATCAGCACGGCGGTAGCCGCCTCCAGCGTGTCTTGCAGTAGCGGCATGGGCGCAGTCAGGCACTGCGCCAGCCGCAGCAGTGCAGCGCCATTCTCCAGCACCCTCTTGCGCTGCGCAGCATGGATTGAGTCCTCCACTGATGCAGGCGCCGGCTCCGGGTGCGTCAGGGTCAGCTTCATAGTCATCTTTGTAGTCAAGCGTTGCCTCCGCTGCCGCCTCGCCGTCCGCGCCAGTGCTAACGTCAGGCGGTGCCGCTCCATCCCCTCCTGCCGCCTCATCATGCGCACCGGTGGTGGTGCCGGCGGTGACCGTGCCAGCAGATGCCACCTCATGCAGGAAGGCCTTGAGCGCCAACTCCACCAGGCCGTGCTGAGTGCGACGCCGGGTGGCTTGCAGGCTGGTCAGTGCTGCAGCAAGGTATGATGGCAGACTAGCCAAGTCCAGCTCAGGGGCTCCTGCCAGCAGGGCCTGCTGCAGCGCAGCCATGCACGTGGGTGAAAGGTTGCCCGCCGCTAGCGCTGTCATTGCCTGAGCAAGCCGGCCGCAGCCGCCCAAGCCGAGCACGAGGTCAGCTGCCCTGCTGCAGCGGGCAGTCGCTGCAGAGCCGAGCAGCAACTGCAGCAGGTGCACCAGTGACAGAAGCCCTTCGTGCTCGGGCTGCACGCACAAGTCACCAATGGCTGCCAGAATGTCTAACGTGGTGCCCGTCCCACAAAACACGCTTGTCCAATGCTGCTGTGCAGGCTGCGATGTGCAGCATGCATTTGCAGCCATGAGGGCCACCAGCTTGGTCATTCTGATGGGCGTGCGCTCACCGGCCGCACGGCGCAGCGCCAGTGCCGCGTCATCTATGCAGGCACCCTCGGTCACGGCCATGAGTGTGAGGCGTGCAGTCAAGGCGGCGCTCGAGTCGCCTGCCTCACGGGCACGCAGCACCGGCAGCAGTGCCCGGCCACATTGCGTGTTGTCGCCCACCACGCATGCCAAGCCATCGCTGAACAGGGGCGCTGTGCCTCCACCAGCGAGCAGTTGGACGAAGGCCGCATGCCGCCGCGCCAAACTGCCACCGCAGTAGGTGTCAAAGCTGGACCGGCACAGCCACGAGGTGAGCAGACGTTCACACATTGCCGCGACGGTGTCGGCGGCAAGGGGCTGCTGCTGCAGCTGCTCTGCCATTCTGAGCAGCACCCTCCCGTGCGGCAGACTGGTCAGCGCAGCAGTCACTGCCGCGGCATCACCGCTGCCGCCGGGGCGCCCGAGGGCGGCGCAGAAGTCTGCTCTTCCGCTGGCCACTGCAGCCATGAGCAGTGCGATGCGGCTGTGCTTGGCCCCGGCGTCAGCACCGTCACACAGAGCGCACAGCGCCTGGTCAGGGTAGGTGCCCAGCGTCTGGGGAAGGCTGTAAGCCTTGGCAACCTCTGCCGGGGCCAGCACCAGGCAGTGCTGCACTCCTCTCTCCAGGGAGCCATCGCATGTGACGCTGCACTGGTTGTCAGCGTCCATCACCACTGTGACACGTGTCTCAGGTGACCACACCGCAGAGCATTTCACCACCCACTTGTGGACTCCCAGAGGCTGAAGCGTCAAGAGGTGGGTGGGCGGCACAGGTTGCGGGCCTTCTGGCGTGACAGCCATGACCTCCGCGTGCCAGCCGACAGTGCCAGACTCAATGACCGCGCCCTTGCACCTGTGGAGTCAGGCGTTGTTTACGTTGGCAGCGGCACGTGGTGGCCAGTCAGCGGCAGACAAGTGAAGTGACAGGCACGCATCACGCAAGGGCACATGTGACATGCCTGTGTGGTGCGGTAAAAACGTGCTCACCTGTACTGTAGCGGCGCTTCCCCCGCGTTGCGCACAAAGAACCCTACAAGGGGTGTTGGCGCCTCCTCAGCGACTGGCAGCACGGCCAGTGGCGCACCCAGCTGTGTCGCATTGAAGGTCAGCCGCGGCCCTACGAGGCCAACAAGCACCTTTCCGTCCAGTTGCTTGCGGCGGCTGCCGTCACACAGGTCTAGCTGGTAGTCATAAGGACCAGCCTTCAGGCGCGACCTGTCAGGTTGTGAGGCAGGAGTTTGAGGGCGGCAGTGGGCAGACGTCAGTGCCCTGCTCAAGCTGCCACCAAAATGCACCACGGGACTTGAAATCAGTGCTCACTCACCCGCATACCGTGACGGTGCATTTCACTGTGCGCTCCTTGCCCGGTGCCACTGTCATGGTTGCCAGTTGGCCTGCTGCAGGCGTGAGCGGGCCACTCCTCTGAAATGACACCACTGACGAGATGCAAGACGACTTGTTGCGCAGCAGCAGCGTAGCCGGGTGCTCCAGTGCCAGCCCAGTGCCGGTGCTGGAGCCGGCCAGACGTTGCCTGAAAGGGCAAAAGTGCACGTGATAGCAAGCACGCTGTCATTTGCTGGGTTCGTGGCGATGCCTGTTGCTGTGTGGCACCAGGTGCAGCCACAAGCGTGCGTGTGCTTAGTTCACTTGCCTCATCACTTCAGCCGCTTGCGCGAGGTTGAAAGTCACGGGGCTGATGTGCATGTCCACCTGGGGCGTGTCAACTGTGCACTTGACGGCCATGGTGCCAAGGTTGCATCCTCCCACCTGCGTGTGTGATGCATACGTATGACATGTGCATGCAAGTGTCAGCAGTGCACCAGCACAGTGTGTAGTGGCACGGTTGCTTTACACCAGTTCACATGCTCACCGTGGCCAGCAGCGTTGTCTCCACCACCATCGGCGTCCTGAGCTGTGCATCCACGCGCAAGTTGAGTGTAATGGCGCGCATCTGCTTTGGTGGCACCGTGCCGGCCGCCGGGCTGACTGCCAGTGTTGAAGGGCTGCAAACCATTGCCACGAGACAGCAGCAGTCACATTGCACCGTACTAGTCATTACGTGCACTCACAAGGGCTCATATTGGCAGCAAGGTATGGCCGTGCTTGAGCTCTGGTACACGTACCTGGGCAGCGAGAAGTCAAATGGCAACTGCGCGGAGCCTGCATTGACCAGCCAGAGCGTGCGCGTTGCCGTGGCACCGGGCATGGCATCTGGCAGCTGAATGGCCCTGGGCACAAACATGCCGCCCACTGGGATGGTGACCGCGGAAGTGACAGCAGCCTGTGTGCCCTGCGCAGGTGCCGTGGCCACCACCTTCACCGCACCGCATGTGCCATCCGCGAGCAAAACCTGCACCTTCTTGGAGCGTGCTGTGTATCCCAGCTCCAGCGAGGATGGCTCACAGTTGATGGTGGGCTGCGGCAAGTGCAAGTGCAGAGTCACAAGCCGCACGGCGCGCATGAGGCACAGCACGTGTCACTGCAGTTGCTCCGCGCATACAAGCTGGCATCATCTTCGAGCATGCACGTGGCCACCGCCATGGCACACTCACATAGTCAGTTGAGAGAGCGATGTCCATCGGCTGCATCTGCGCAGAGGTGATGGTGAGCGACTGCGCCGCCGAAGCGCCCTTGACCACATCCAGGTACAGCACACTTGGCGTGACACAGAAGGGTGCTGACGCGTCTTCGCGCACTGCCGGTGCTGCGAGGATATCTGTGGCCACCGCTGGCGCTGCCGGCGGCGCAGGGGCGGTGCCGTCAGCGGGGTCTGACTTAGCTGCCCTCAGTGTGAAGCACGGTCGCAGCAAGTCGCCGCTGATGGGCACGGCCATGAAGTGGTCTTCGCTGCCCACGGCGATCACCACATTGCCACTGACGGCCTTGCCTGAGCCGGTGTCAAGCACCAAGGGAAACTCTTGGCTGGTGTTCCCCTTCAGAACGGCCTCCACCAGCTGCAGCCGCGGCTGAGCGTTGGTGATGGCCACCCTGGCGCTGTGTGGCGGCTGTTGCACCTGCAGCTTGAGCCTCACCGGCACAGCACTGTCATTGTGCAGCGTCAGCGCCCGCTCCACGTTGCCCGTGCCCACATAGTGCTTGCCAAAGCTGAGCTGGTGCGGCTGCGCCCGCACCTGCAGCTTGTTGACTGCCATCTTGAGCAGCACGGTGGTTGACTGCGCGCCGCGTGCCTCCCGAGAGGCACCCTTGCCAGCGACAGCGACGCACACTCCAAATGTGTGTGCGCCATGCGCCAGGCTGCTATCAATGGAGCACGTCAGCATCGCCGTGCCGTACGATGTCACGGTGAGGGGGCGTTTCGGCTGCAGCTTCAGTGCAGGGCATGCGCCACCCACCGCGCCCACCTCCAGCGTCACCGTCTGCGTGCTGTCGTTACGGACGAGGACGCGTGCCACCTGCGCGGCGGTGCCGTGCTGCGCGACCGTGCCCAGGTCCACCACGGCAGCCGGCGGGTAGAGAGTGACCGCGCCGCTGGCCGCGGCGCCGGCACTGGAGATTGTGATGGTCGTGCCGCGCGTGCCGGCGCTGGCAAGGTGGAAGATGTCGTTGAAGTTGGTGATAGTGTCCACGCCGCGCCGGCTGCGTGCCGCCTCCATGCTCGCCTGCGCCGTGTAATCCATCACGCGCAGCTGGTGGCGCAGCAGCGTATCAGCGGAGGAGACGGCGCTGAGGTACTGAACGCGCATGGCGCTCACGTCCAGCTGCAGGATTGGCATGGAGGCGCCGGCATTGGTGGCCTCCCAGGCGTCCAGGGCCCACTTGAGGTCCACATTTGCCTGCTGCAGGCTTGCGCGCATCTGCGTCCGGAGAGCACCCTGTCGTGGGAATGCAGGCCGCGTGTGGCAGCACACCCACGGAACGCGTTAGTAGCCAGATTGCGCGGGAGCGTGCCCTACCCTCACCCTAAGGTAACGTAAACCATGATGCCATGTGGCAGCAGTGTTCAGTGACCGCACTGCAGAGCAAGCGCTGAGTGCGCACGCCTCACCTTCTGCCCTTGGGGCTCGTCGTCTGCCATCACCGTGCGGCACACCAGCGCATCCAGCAGCACGCCAGCCACCTGGGCCCCCACCGCTGCCCGCAGTGCGACGTTGGCGGCGACAATGCCCTCCTCCGCCTCCTGCAGCTTGGCGTGCATGGACTCTGTCTTCATGAACGCAACGCGCCCATCCAGCACACGCTGCGCCCCCGTGTCCTTGACGACCTCAAGGTCGCCCAGAGCCTCAAAGTGCCTGTTCGCGCGTGCCTGCAGACCGTCCCTGTGCATCAGCCCCTTTGCCGTGGCCAGCACCTTGCGGGCGGCGGCGAACGCGGCGGCGGCGGCCTGCGGCCCCAGAGGCTGCGCCAGCGCCGAACGCAGCGCCTGCACATCGCCCTCCAGGTCACTGTGGCACTTGCTCAGGCACGTTTGCGCGCCCTGCGCCTCGCAGTGCACGGCGCCCCTGGAGCTCATCGCCGCGCGGTCACCCCTCATCATAAGTTCCAGCTCCGCTGACAGCTGATCCATCACCTGCTGTGGCGTCTGGCGTGGCGGCGGCCGGCCGCGCACGCGCACGGGGATGCTGCTCTTGAGCGTGCGCACGGCGGCCTCCATCTCAACTGGCCCTCTCACTTCAGGCAGCACCGCGGTGGCCAGCTCGGCCGTCACAAAGAGCTGCTGCGCGGGGCCGGTGGACACCCGCGCTGCGGCTTTGGTGGTGGCGTTGGACAGCTCAAACTCATGGCGCTGCTCTGACAGCGGGATGTCAAAGCCCCCGCCCGTCCACTCCTGACTGAGCACGCGCAACTCAAACAGGGAGCGGTGCTTGAACAGCGACACCTGCGCGGGAGTGGCGGTGCCAGGGTCCAGTATGCTGAAGGTGAACTTCTTGCGTGAATACCTCACCACCGCCTGCACCCGCTGTGTGTCCACGATGAGCGTGCCGGAGTCAAACTGAGAGCGAGTATCAATGACCACCTGCACCACGGGCCCGCTGACAAATGACCCCGAGAGTGCGGCATCCAGAGCCGCCCGGATCTCCCTCTCGTGCAGTATGGGGCCAAGGCGCTTCTCGGCCGCCTGGCGGCTGCTCTGGATCTCAGCGTGCTGGGCGATGCGTGGCATTCTCGCCATTGCCGCAGCCTGATAGCGCACGTAGTCACGGACGATGGCCGCAGTGGCAGTCACATCCCTCGCATACTGGGCTTGGGCGGCCGCGTACTGCTTGTTCAGCGCCTCCATCTCCGCCTCCCACTCCGCCTGGCGCTCCCGCGCCTGCTTGATGAGTTTAGCGTGCCTGTCCCTCTCCCTGATGTGCTTGTCATCCAGGAGCCTCTCGGACTCCCTGCACACGCCCTGGGACAAGTCGCACGCTCGACGCAGGGCTTGCAGCGCAGCCTGCAGGTGGTCACCGCCCGCCGCAGTGGGCGCAATGAGCTGCCCGCCGCGCGCCCACGCTGCAGCGCCAATGTCCCTCAGCAGTGCCGCCATGGCGTCCAAGACAGCCTGCAGCTGACCGTTGGCGCTGTCGCTCACGCCCTCTGCCTGCAGGTCTGGCACCACTGACGACAGCGGTGTCACCAGAAGCTCCGCCACGTTGTCGCACAGGACACGGTACTTGCGCGCCAGTCCAACCAGGCACGGCGCATCGTCGGTGACGCACAGCAGCGCGGGCAGGGCCGCGGCAGTGTCCAGCAGGCCATTGACCAGCAGTGATGACAGCGAGCACGCAGCTGTCAGCTGCGCAAGCGCCTCATCTGTGTTGACGCTGCCCTCCTCCACCGCGTCAGCGCCGGCACGGACCGCCAGCACAAGCGCCTCCCACCGTGACAGCTTCTGCAACTGCTTGGCGGTGAGGCCACCCTGCTGTGGAGTGCCATCCGCCGGCGGCGCCACTTGCAGTGTGTCGAGCAGCAGCACGCGGTCGGCCGCAATGGAGGTGCCATCAATGATGTCAGCGGCGCCGCCGCCGCCCGCCCGCGCCACCCGCTCGCTCACATCCTGCACACCCATGATGGCAGAGCACAGCCGGTCTCTGCTTGTCGTGAGAGCCACCCGTAGCAGCTGCTGTGCTAGGATGACCACGCCCTCAGCAAAGGCACACTGCAGCCGGCGCGCCTCCGCCGCCGCAGCTTTGCCAGCGTCAGTGCTGGCGGGCGCGCCTCCGCCAGACTTGGAGGTGAGGAACCTGGCAAACTCGGCGGCGCATGGCCGCAGCTTGCCATACAGTGTGCTGACGGTGGCGAGCAGATCTTGCAGGCTGTCTGCACTGCCAGTGCTGCACGGTATGCGCTGCAGGCTGGCAGCCAGCTCATCCAAGCAGGCCTGCAGACTGGCACCATACCAGGCAGCAGGCGCCGATGCTGCGTCACCACCGGGTGGCATCCTGGCGGCTACCGGGCACAGCAGCACGGGCAGGGCCCTACAGATGACCATCTCAGTGGCATACGCAGCCGGCGCCAGGTCGCGGTTGAAGCTGTGCAGTGACTGCCGCACGCGCCGCAGCATGGCAAATGGTGATGTCGGGATGCCATAGGCGGCGTGCAGCGCCAGCCCGTGCGCTGACGCGCGGACGGTGGCCCGCTGCTGGCCCACCAGGTCCAGTTCAGCCACAATGTTGTCACAGCGGAGCAGATAGCTGTCACCCAGCGCCTGCACCTGCGCCGCAAGCCTGTCAATGGTCACCTGCAGGGCCTGCTCCTGCAGCTGCCTGCCCGCTGCTTCCGAGAGGGCAACGTAGGTGGCATGGACCGCGTAGGCGAACACTGTGTCATTGAAGTGGGCCACCGTGGCGGATGCCTTGAGTGCCCATGCATCAGGCTGTCCGCCGGTGGTAGTGCTGGTGCTGGACGGCGGCCCGGGGGGTTGCAAGCACAAAAGTGACAGGCGGCAGTCAGCGCAGCGGCAGGATGGCGTTAGCACCAAAGCATCTTGGTGTCAAGAAGGGCGTGCACACATGATGACAGCGCGTTCAAGTTGCAATGACTCACCCAAGGAGGTCCGCACCGTAAACAAGCCTGTCTGTGCACGCCAGCACCGCCTCCGCCTGCTCCATGAGCTTGCACACGTCAGATGCCTTCTCCTCAGCCTCGTTCATGAGCTCATCCACCTTGTCCAGCACCTCCTTCACGGCTGCGGCGCCCCCTCCGCCGCCACCATCACCGCCGCCTCCGCCGGCTGCCAGGTACGTGGTTAGCAGTGCGCCACCGCTCCCCTGTGCCATGGTCAGGAACCCAGGCAGATCGACCACGCAGTTGTCAATGCTGCGCAGCGCGACGGTGGCCACATCCAGCAGCCGCATCAGCCGCTGCACAGGGAGGCATGAGGCGCCGCCGGGCAGAGCCTGCATGTCACTCAGGTGCTTCCTGACACTGTCAAGCTGCACGAGGCCCGACTTTGCGCCCACCCTAAGGAACTCAGCCGGCGCCATGCCGCCGCTGGCAAAGAGGTCGCACAGGCCATCTGCAGCACGGAGGAAGTTGGAGGCGCCACCCTGGGTGGTGGCGCCCGTGAGTGCGAGCTTGGCAGGCAACCCCTGCACCAGCTTGAAGACATCCTTGACCTTGCGGCACAGCTTATCTACCGCGTCGCGCGCGCCGCCGTGCGCGGCATGGTCGGCCCTCTCCCTCTCAGCTGCCTGCTCCTGCCTCATCGCCTTCAACTGCGCCTGCACCTGGATCAGCGCCGGCGAGGACGCCGCATCAGCGCCAAGCAGGTCCTGCTGCTTCTGCTCCAGCCGACTCTTTTTGCCCAGTATCAGCCCCAGCGCACGCGCGTCACCCGGCCCGGCGCTGGCCCTCAAGCGATGGGCCTGGCGCTCGAGGTCCTGCAGACCTGCCAGCACCGCCCGCAGCTCCCGGTCATTGGCCGCCTGGGCACTGGCCGCCGCGCGCTTGGCCTCATTTATGAGCCGCTTCTCGTCATTTTCCAAGTCCTTGAGGCGGCGGTGGTGCACGCCGTGCGTGGCGGCGTGCGCCTGGGCGACGGCCCCTAGGTCACCCTGGTAGCACGTGGTGAAGGCGTACGCGACGGCTAACAGCAGTGCGACGCCCATCTGCAGCTGGAAAGGCAGCCACTCATCTAAGGATGGCACGAGGCCACGCGCGCCGGCACCGGGTGCCACCGCCGCGCTCGCCGCGCGGCTGGCGAACGTCAGAAGCCTCTCCAGCACAGCTTGCATGGGCTGGCTGCCATCGCCGTGCGTGTCCAGCAGGGGGGGGTACTGCGGGTCCGCCGGCGCAAAGGGCATGGTCTGCTGCTGCGGCTGCACCTCGTCAAGCAGAGCGGCTGCGGCCGTGGGCGGCGGCGACTGCGCGGCGCCGTCAGACAGCGCCTGCCGCAGTGTGCGGTCGGCCTGGGCCTGCAAAACCACCGCGCGCTGCACGGCCTGCAGACAGTTTGGTGCCACCAGCATGACCACATCCGCCGCGGACAGGGATGGCGGCACCACCCGCACGACCACTGGCTCGTCGGCACCAAAGTCGCTGATGGTCTGCTGCAGGGTGGCGCTCTTTGTGCATAGCCCGGAGGTGATGGTGAAGGCGCTGTTCAGAGTAAGGTGCACGTCGCCGCCGCCGGTGATGGTGGTGCCCAGGCACGATCTCGTCTGGCTGGCGGAGCACAGCACCTGCAGCAGTGGGCTCCCGGGCACCAGCGCCCTTAGACGCTTATTAATGAGCTCCAGTGCCACTGCACTGCGAACTGCCTCCATGTCCCATGTGGCACTGGCCTGAAGCATTGCACGCGCACAGCACCCCAAGTGGCAGCGGCAAGAGCAAGCAAGGGCGCCAGCGGTCAGCCACAGCGCTCGCTGTGCGCAGTCATGCACATGAGACAGAGTGCCAAAGGTACTACAAGCGCACACTCCCATGCCCACGCACCTGAGCACCACCCTGCTTGCTGATTGCCTCCTCAGCCGTTGGCAGCATGAGCGACCGGCACAGCGTCAGCACCTGGCTGGCATCCAGAGTTGGCGCGGCAGCCGCGCTGGGCGCCCGTGCAGCGTCAGCGCCACTGAGCATGGTCATCAGCCTGCGCAGCCCATCAGTTTCAACGTACAGCTGAAGGAGCTGCGCCAGATGTGGTGTGCTCGCAGTGGCGGCGCTGTCCTGGCTGCTGCCTCCCAGACCAGCTGCCGTGTGGCCTGCCAGCTGCACCAGCGCCCCCGTGAGCCACATGCCTGGCGCATCAGCTGAAGCGGTCACGGGCAGCGCTGCATCCCACACAGCTGTGGCGGAGCCGCGCACGGTGGCCAGCAACGACTGCAGCTTCTGCTGCAGCGCGTCCGGCACCCCTAGCGTGTCGGCCCCGCCCAGCGCCTGCCGGCTCTGCTGCGCATCGCACTCCGCCTTGAGCAGCCTGAAGGCCTGGCGCAGAGGGTTGAGAGCGCGCTTGGTCCTCTCCGGCAGGTGCATAAGGCGGTACCGCAGCTCGTACAGCTTGCCCACGGTGGCACGTGAGACCGCCTGCGACCCCTGAGCCTCCAGCAGCGCCGCCCGCAGGCATCTCTCCAGTTCCTCAAACTTGTCATCAAAGTCGGTGCGCGTGCGTGGCTCGGCGGCGGCAGTGCCGCCGCTGCCAGCGCCGCCCACGCCGCCCGCGTCCTTGGCCGCCTCTCGCGCGCTGAGGCTGCTGCCAATGTCTTTGAAGATGGTGGCCAGGCCGTGCCGCTGGCGGAGGCTGTCATTCATTTTGATGCCGTCCAACAGGGCTGCGAACTGGGTCTGCAGCTCCTCAAAGTGAATGGCGCCAAAGTTGTCTGCCACCATGTGCAGCTCGTCTGCGTCGCACCTGACGATCATGCGCAGCGCCGGCTCCACCACCGCAGAGGACAGCTGCGCCGTGTGCTGCACGCACTGCTTCCACAGCGACCATGGCAGCGCGGCGCTTGTGACTCCGGTGACAAAAGCCATCGTGCAGCGCACCGCGTGCTGCAGTGCGGCCAGCAGCGCCCGGGCCGCCTGCGCGCGCTGCATGGTGTCATCCTCCAAGCCCTCCCACAGGACAGGCTCAATCAGCGGCAGGACGCGCGCCAGCGACGAGCGGTCACCCAGGTGGCGCAGCCTGCCAAGGATGCGCACGCGTGCCACCTTGGACGCTGGCAGGTGCCCCACCACCTGGTCGCACATGGACTGCCTCAGCCGCGGGAACTGCTGCCCTTGCATGTACTGCAGCAGCTCAGTCAGGGCGCCCCTATCGTCAGTGTCGTTGTACATGGACGTGAGCGCCGCTTGCGCACGGCAGACCTTCTGGGTCTGGCTCATCAGAGCGGATGCTGTGCCGGCGGTGACGGTGCCACGCTCCGTCAGCAGCGCGTTCGCAATGTCATGCAGCCTCCGCATGGCCGCATCCGCCTTTGCGCCATCTCTGGTGTGCACAAACGCCACCGGCACATCGCCTTGCTGGCCCTCTCCCTCCACCTTGGCCTGCAACAGGTGTCTGAGGATGCAGCCGACGGCCTGCTGCAGGTCAACAGAGGGGCGGTTGTCATTGCTGGTCTGCACATCCACCGCTGCCATGTCAACAGGCAGTGCGCCGGCGCCGGTACCCAGGTGCTCGCAGATGGCCCTCACAAGCCGGCACTGCTTCTTGCACAAGTCCTGCTGGGGCCTGATGTGCGTGAGCGCCGGCTTGCTGACGTCGCTGTCGCCGCCGCGTGCCAGCAGCGCGGTGAACGGAAACGGGTCCTGGTCATGGTACAACAGTACCAGCCAGGTGTCATTGGGGGCAATGCCGTCAAGCACACCAGGCGCCTCGAGCGCTGTGTGCACAAGTTTTGCTGAGCCGATGGGCAGCACCGCATCAGCGGCCACACCCCTGCCGTGCAGCCCAGACTGGAAGGCGCAGAACACGCCCGCCAGTGCCAGTGGGCTCTGATGCATGTGCCTGGGCAGCGCCGTCAGCTGCTTTGCAAAGACGGAGTGGGGCAGCATGGTAGTGAGGTCGCCGGCGTGCGCCCAGTCCACCAGTGCATCACGGGATGCCGCGGGCAGCTGTGACCACGCACGCACCAGCGCGCTCGCAAGCCGCTGCTCCGACAGCACAGCCGCGCGCCGCAGCAGCGGCCAGCCACTGCCCGCCGCGTTGAAGGGCGCCAGTGCGTTTGCCTGAGCGGCTCGCACAGCCCTCGCTTGCGCGGTGCGGGTCGATTGCAGATGGTCACCTGCAGCAGCGGATGCCATGTCAGCGTTGGCTAGCTGTGACTTCGCCACCGCCTCTGCCGTGCCCGCCGCTTGCGCAGCGGCAGCGCTGTCGGCAGCGGCAGCCCTGCAGCGTGCGGCGTCCGCCTCCGCAAGTCGCAGCGCCTGAGCAGCCGCCGCATCAGCGCGCTGGGCGGCGCTCGTCGCGGCAGCAGCGTCAGCATCCTCGTTCGTGCGGGGCTTATTGGGGTCGGCGTCAGCGTCGGCCACTGCTGCTGCAGTAGCTCCATTTGCAGCACCTGCAGCGGCTGCAGCCTGCGAGGCGGCTTCTCTGGCAGCCACTCGTGCTGCTGCCAGGTCGGCTTCAGCGCGGGCGGCCGTCTCTCTGGTGGCTGCCAAGAGCTCCCGCGTGTGCTGCGCCTGCTGCTGCTTGCGGCGCACGTCCTCTCGCAGCTGGCTGTGGCGTGCCGTCTTGGCGCCGAGGTCCCGCTCAGCGGCAGAAATGGTCCGCTCACGCGTTGCCATGGCGTCCAAGAGCTGCTCCAGGGGCGCCTGCAGCGCCATGCACACATCGCACAGCGCCAGCTGCATCTCGTGCTCCATCAGCTCATGCATTGAGGCCACGCCAGTGCTGCCCTGCGCCAGCGGTCCAGCGGCGGCCTGCGTGGTGACCGATATCTTGTGTAGTGCCTGCAGTCCCCTGCACAGCCACCTTGTGCACACGCTGAGCCGCAGCAGGCTGTGGCCAGTGTCAATAGTGGCCAGCTTCCTGCCTTGGCGTTCGAGCGCGTCCGCGGCGTACGCTGGCAGCGGCTCCCCCTCTGGCGTGGTGCCACCCAGTGGCCGCGCCAGCGCCGCTCGCAGCCTGAACAGGCGCAGCGCGCCGCCGGGGATGTGGCCAAAAAGGCTCTCTGCACCTGCGTGCAGGCCGCGCACCTGCTCCCCCGCGACAAGCGCCAGCCATTGCAGCCGGCTCTTCTCCAGCGCCGCGGGGCCCAAGGCATGGTTGAAGGCCTCCTGGCACCACGACAGGAGCATGCTGCACTGGTCCAAGGCGGTCCGCTCCTGAGGTGTCATGCCGCCAGCCATGGCGGCCGAGGCAGCGATTCCGTGCAGCTCACCCAGCACTGCCAGGTGGGAGTTGCGCACGCAGACGGCACGGCGCAAGACCTCCAGGCGGTACGCCGCATCCACGATGCTGACGCCACCGGCGAAGGCACGAAGGCAGTCGGAGGTCTCCACCACCGCGCCACCGCAGGCAACCCGGTGCTGCTCATGATTGGCAAAGGCATCCGCCGCTGGCTCCGCGGTGACTCCCAGGCTGGCGATGACGGCGCGCCACAGCAACTCGTGGGCCTCACTGGGAGAGCCGCTGGTGCTCACCGAGTGGTACCTGGCGCGGTACGCCGCCAGCGCCGCGTCAGAGGCCTGCGGGCTGGGCGTCGGGCACACGCGCCGCCGCAGCAGGGCGTCGACAGCGGCGCACCGCGCCGCTGGCGGCAGCTGCGTGACCGCCGCCAGCGCAGCCCGCAGGAGCGCGCGCTCCAGCTTGGGCACGGCTGCCCGGAGTCTGGCCTCGTCTGCCTTCCAAGGGCTGGCCGCTGCGTCGCCGGCGGCCATGATGGTGTGGGACGGCAGGGTGGCGGCATGCAGGCGGGCGTCGCCCAGCAGCGCCGCCATGTGCAGCATGAGCTTGCGCGCCGGCCCCACCTCCACCACGCAATCCACATAGTTGCGTGTCAGCGCCCAGGCCACGGCGCGCACGGGTGGCAGCCCCGCTGCGCGCGCACCGGCGGGCGCCATGAGGGAGTTGGCCACCCTCGCTGCACGCAGCGCCATGAAGAGGTTGACGTCGACGCCCGCCACCATGGTGAATTCCTTAAGGGCCAGCTGCCACTTGGCGTAGGCGTGAAAGTGGAGGATGGCGTACGCCAGCGATGCACGCATGTCCTCGCGCGCCGTCAGCGCGTTGGCGACGATGCAGAGGGCATCAGCGGCGCGGTCAGCGGCGGGCAGCAGCCGCGCTCCCACCAGCGGGAAGCAGCTCTGCGACAGCTGTGTGGTGATGTCGGCGGGCAGCTCCAGCTCGTGATCCAGCGGTGGCAGCCAGACGCGCAGCACACGATTGAGGAGGGCACTGGACAGCTTGTTGCTCTTCACGCGGTGCTGGTTGGCGGTGAGGAAGATGCGGAAGGTGGGGTGTATGCCGCCGTCGCCGCCGCGTGTGCGCTCGCGCTCCTCTCCCAGCTCAATGAGGTTCAGCGATGGCTGGTCCTCCAGCAGCGAGTTGAGCCTCTCCATCACCTCACCCGGGGCGCTGTTCACATTGTCCAGCAGCACCCAGCTGCCATTCTCCACTGCCGTCACGAGCGCGGACCGCACCAGGTGGAACACCAGCGCGCCGCGCCCGCCGCCCTCCGTGCCAGCGGCAGTCAACGCCTCGTCATGGCGCCGCACTGCCATCAGCGCACGCTCCGCGTCTATGCGCAGGTTGGTGCACAGGTAACACGTCGCGCGCGGCAGGTGGGCGCTGCCCTCGCACCGCCGCAGCAGCGCGATGGCGTCCTGCGTGGTGGCGTGGATGGAGGCGATGGACTTGCCGGCCTCCGCCATCAGCTGCGCTATGACCGTGGAGATGTCAACTGCGAGCTCCTGCGCCTCCGCGTGCTTGGCCTGGCAGAGCTGGCAGTGCCACTCCTCCTGGGTGGTGGCAGCCGCAGGCTCGGCTGCCGCAGTAGCGTCGCCGTCACTGCCGCTGTCATCGCCGCCACCTTCGCCGCCGCCGCCGCCGCCGCCGCCATCATCGCCATCCTCAAAGTCATCTTCATAGAATGTGGCCGCCTCTGCACTAGCCTCCTGCGCGCCGCCATGGCTGACAGCACTTGCCGCTGCCGCGCCCGGCCGCGCCGTGCCGCACGACAAGCACCTGGTTGCCGAGCCGGGGTTGGCCACTACACCATCGCCGCCGCAGTTCAGGTGCGGGTACACGGACATGAGCAGCTGAGCGGAGATTTCTCTCATGGCGCCGCAAGTGGGCTGCAGGTGCAGTGGCCCGCCGCCGCTGCTGCGCAGTCGCTCCGGCAGCCACTGGCCAATGAGATCAGACGTCTCGTGCTCGTGGGTCAGGCGCACTACCTCCAGGGTCTGCCCGCACAGCCGCGCCAGCTCCTGCACCAGCGTGGTCTTGCCGCTGCATGTGTCACCCTCCAGCAGCACGGCGCGCTCGCTCTGCACCGCCGCCGCCAGTGCCTCCAGACGCTCCAGCGTCGCGGGCGTGTGCACCAGCGCCGGTGACTGGCTCTCAATGACTGGCCCCTTGTGCAGGTACACGGCACCTATCCGCACCATGCTGGGCACAGAGGTGTCGATCTGGCTGCTCAGTCGCGCCGACAGCTGCCGCGGCACGGGCAGGCCACGTGTGGCGTCGGAGATGGTCGCCATCACCTGAGCCTGGTCGGCGGCGCTCTGAAAGCGCCTCGCGTACACCAGTGACATGAAGCGGTTGAGGGCCAGCGTGCACCACTGACCGCGCAGCTTTGCAATGGCCTCAGGGTTCCTGTTTGCCCCATCGCTGACGTCCTGCACGGTTGGTTCACAGGCACGGTGCACAACAGGTCACACGGCAATCATGAGTCCGCACAGCAATGGTTCGGTGCTCACGTGACAGCTGCTCACTGACAACAGGTGTGTGTGGACAAAGGCACTTGAGTGAGAACTCCGCAGCCTGCACCGCCCGCCCACACAGCGCACCTGCAAGTAATGCTCCATCATGATGTGCAGGTTGCCTCTGAGCACGTCACGCAGCTTGAGGAGGTCTCTGAGGTTGAAGTCATAGGGGCCGCCTGACCGCCCCACCGCACGCTGGTGCACAAGCTTGTTGATGGCGTTGTGCAGGCCGTATATCGTTCCAAACTGCTGCTCAGTGATGCGCTGCGGTGAACCCTCCTTGTCACCATCCGCGTCGCTTCGCAGCAGCAGCAGGTTGGCACTGCGAAACTGCGCCGCCGTGATGGCAAACATCTCATCGCCTAGCAAGCTACCCTCAGAGCCGACAGCGTACCTGCGGCAGCAAAGGCGTCAGCAGGCAGACCAACAACACGTGGCAAGCATGTTCAGGCAAGGCGGCTGGCATGGCGACTGTTGACGTGCCAGCACGACAGCACGCAGCGGTATGCGCTAGCCACTGTGAGAGCAACACGGCATGGCATTTAGTTCTTACCCATCCAGCAGCACCGTGGTGAAGAGCGCCTGTAGCGAACGTGGCAGCTTGCTGCGCCCGCCGCCTATGGACGCCGGATTCATGGTGGCAAAGATGCGCACGCGGCGCTGGCTCAGGTCAACCACCTCATCTGAGCCCGGCACGCTGAAGCGCGTCACGCCCCTCTCCAGCAGCGGCGACAGCCCCTCCAGCACCTCCGGCATGGCAAGGTTGATTTCGTCCAGCAGGACCCACGGCGCAGCAGGGCGCGGCGGGCCCCGCAGCGCCGCCAGCAGCCTGCCGTCACGCCACACAAACTGCCTTTGGCCGTCCACCATGGCCGGCACGATGCCACCAAAGAGCTGGTCCAGGGTGGTATTCGCGCTGAGGTTGATCCGCACTGTGCCGACGCCGAGAAGCTTGGCGGTCGCCTGCACGACCGCCGTCTTGCCGATGCCAGGCGGGCCCATCAGAAGCATGGGCGCCTGCGCCGCGACACTGGCAAAGATCCGCGCCACATTCTTGATGGTTGTCTGTGTGCAGTGCAGACTGCGCTGGAAGCGGTGCGCCAGCTGAGTGTCAGAGGTGTTGGTGGGCGCCTCGCCGCCACTGTCATAGGGCAGCTGGATGCCGCCAAAGTTGCAACTCAGCCAGCAGCGGCCGCCCATGCTCACGCAGGTGAAGGGCCGCGAGACCTCCTGCTCCGAGGGCTGGGCGGTGAGCAGCGCCTGAGCGGTGCCGTGCTGCGGCAGTGCATCCGCCCACTGCTTGGCCACCGTGCTGGCTGTGGCCTCGCCAAGCCTGTCCAGCATCAGAAAGCGGACGCCAACGGCCAGCTGCATCCATAGCCACCCTTGGGGGTCTGCCGTCGCCGCCGCCACCGCGTTGGCGCACAAAAAGTCGCAGACCTTGAGGGCATGAACCATCGACAGGGGAGCGCCGCCCGCCTTGCCTGCTTCCGCCTCTCTCAGGCTGCACAGCTTCACCAGCGCGGCCGCCGCGCGCTGCGTGTCGACGGCGGCCATGGCAGCGGCCGCGGCGCCGCTCACGCCTGCACCTTCCAGCACACTGTCCAGCCGCGCACGCAGCACCGCCGCCAGCACCTGCTGCTGCTCCTCTTTGGAGTACGCCGGCACGGCAATCTCGGTGAAGCGCGACCGCGTGGCAGGGCTGATGCCTATGCGCTCCGCCTCGCTGGCGCGGTGCACGGTGGCAAACACCTGCAGGCACTCTGGCACCTCAATGCGCTGGCCGCTGCTTTCCTCGTCCTGCTTGCCCGCGCGCATGCGCCCAATGTCCTCAGCGAGCGTGAAGGTTGGGTCCGGCTCCAGCACGCAGTTGAGGCGCTCCGTCACTGACTGCAGAGGGAGGTTGAAGTCTGCAAGCACCACCACCTGTGTGACAATGCGCGCGCGGCAGCGGGCGGCAGTGCCAGGCGACGTCAGGTCACAACAGGGCTCGCGCCACATTGCCACATGTCAGTTCGCCAGCAAATGTCGCGCACGGCTTGTGACGTTGCATGAGTTACCATGACGTGGCATGCCTTTACCTTGCCAGCCACGATAGCGCGCGTGACGGGCCCCTCGCGAAAGGCAAAGACGGGCTCCATGGACTGCTGTGTGCCGACACCGCCACGCAGCACGCACGCCACTGACGCCCGCGCGTCGGCCACCAGCTTGGCCATGCGCCCAAGCAGCTGGCTGGTGCCGTCGTTGGTGCTGCCGCCGCCGAGGGCCAGCTGGTCGGTGAACCCCAATACCATGGCATCACACTGCCTGAAGCACTCGTGCAGGGCGGTGACAGACCGTGACGGCGGCTTTTGTGCAGCAGCAGCGCGCCCCTTTTCCTCCAGCATCCAACTGCGCATTGTCTGCGTCACGCTCGGACGGTGTGAGGGCGGCGTCGGCGTCTCCACCTCTGCCGAGTCAAGCACAACGTAACCTGCGTCGTCAGTGGTGCCATCAACCGCAGGCGCTGGCGCCCCAAAGATGGAGGTACCACCATCCTCGCTGCCGGGCGCCGCTCCATCAGTCGTGGTGCCCACCTCCGAGTCAGCGCCAAAAGCTGTGTCCGCAACAAAGTTGAAGCCGCCTGCCTGCTCACTGCCATATGTGGTGCCAAAGTTGAAGCCAGCATCCGCCGTGGCGGTGGCACCAAAGTTGACCGCCTGATCACCGCCATCCGTGGTGCCAAAGTTGAAGGCAACACCCGACGCGTCGCCTCCTCCAATCCACTCTGCGCCAGCATCGGACTCCACAAAGACAAAGGTCTCGGCGCCTGCAGGCGGCGATGCCTCAGCCGCGCCAGCGCCCTCAAGCAAGCCCTCCGTGCCCTGCGCGTCTTCTGCTGGCTCATTGAAGACGGCCTGTGGCGCATGGGACTGGCGGCGGCACGGCGAGTGTATGTGCACCTTCTCCTCATCCGTGGCCGCATCTGCACCAGCACCATCCGCCGCTGCGCCGCTGTCGGCATCGTCAGCGCTGACCTCCTCCTCCAGTCGCGCCTTGTTGTACTCAATGACTGCGGTGGTGACGGCATCCAGCAGCTGGACGCCGTACGCCTCCCACCTCATGCCGCTCCCCCTGTCAGTGGCACGCAGGCGCGCCAGCAGCGCGGTGCCAGTCCGTACCGCCTCCTTGATGGCGCCCAGAGGGTCATACGGGTGCATCTGCCCCACAAGGTCAGCGGCATCCGTGTCAGGGGACAGGTAGCACTGCTCGATCTGCCCTGCGGCATGGCGCCCCGTCAGCTGTGCCCATGCCGCAATGACCAGCGACTTGCAAGAGGTGTTGCCGACAAGCAGCACGGGCTCGTGGTTGTCCGCAGCAGCGCACACCAGCGCCAGAGTGCGCAGGAAGGTCGGTGGCGCACCCGTCAGCGCAGCCACGGTGACGTTCTTGACGCTGCTGCCCGCCACCGGCAGTGTCACCGGCCCCAACTTGACCTTGATGGTGCTGCTGGTCCGGTCACTCGCTCTGTGCATGGGCGCGTCATCGAAGGCGAAGTCCAAGGGGCGAGGCACACCCTGCACACCCTGCAGCGCCGCCGCGAGGCCACACGCCTGCCCAAAGCTGTCCTTCAAGGCCTTGAGCACAATGGTCTGGTCCTGCTCGGTGGCCGCACGCGGAAGCAGCAGCGCCGTAGCACACTGCTGCCATGTCATGCCCCCTAGGGCAGGAGTGGCTGCAGAGCGCGCGTGTCGCCGCACAATCTTGATGAGCTCTCTCATGGTGATGCGCAGGCGCGCGGCCGCAGGGCCGGTGCCGGACCCAAGCGCCACGTACAGCTTGGCCAGCTGCTCACCCATCTCCTGCGGCACTTCATGCGCCTCACACAGTATCTGCACGAGCTCCTCCTTCGTGAAGTCGCTCATCTGCACCTCCATGAAGCGACCCCGCAGCGACGGCGGAAGCTGGTGGCGGCCCACGTATGCAGCCGCGTTCTGGGTGGCAAAGAAGCGGAAGCCAGGCTGCGCCTTGACGGTGATGCCGGTGCCAGGCACGGTGAGCTGGCCCGCGCCCTCCAGCAGTGGTGCAAGCTGCAAGGAGCAGCAGAGGCGCAGAACGCGAGGCAGTGGCACCAAAAAAAGTCAAGAATGAGTTGTACTGTGCCAAGTCACCTTGTTCGCCTCATCCTGTCATGCATAAGTAACATTCAAGTTCAAATGACACCGGGGTCACGCACCATGCTCATCACATTGGGGTCGGCCAGGTTGAACTCGTCGGCCAAGAACCAGGAGCCCGTCTCCATGGCGCGGTAGAGTGCGCCCTCCTGGAAGTCAAACCGACTGCCGACAGGGATCATCGCTCCCAGATAGTCCTGTCGTGCACAAGCAACGGGCGGCGGTGGGGCAGGTGTTTGAGCATTAGGCTTGGCACTGACCGTGTATGCTTATTTTACATACGTATAAATACGTATATGCCGTATGTAGACCGTATATCCAGGGAAGCAACTTCTGACCCTACCACATACTTCTTGAAGTAAATTTTTCCCAAACACCAATTCCGAGTTGCTACTTTCAAGGTGAGCCAACCCTGCCACACACGCTGCTAGCCAGGTCATTCTACACAGGTTTGCTTAAGGCAGATTGTTGGCAGCGGCAGTGCCAGAGCCATGAAGACCCACAACTCGATGTGGCACGTGAGCTTTATGACCTGTTACAGTACTGTTAACCTTGCTCACGCGTTGTCACTACTACTGTAGCATGTACCACGAGCACTGCTGCCAAGGGCAAGTACATGAGGCAGCAAGCTAGCTTATTGCCCTGCTGCCAGCGTCCTAGCACAACTACCGCTACTCTGTTCGCAATAGTGGCCCACTGAAACCCATCTTCCCCCTGGGTGATTGTGCACTACCCACCAGGCCTGCCTTTCATCACATTTTGGGTACTTCAAGTACTACTATGCTTTTCTCTTATGTGCTTCTGCGGCCAGATGTGAGTGCACCACTTCAGGTGTCTTGTACAGCAACCTTCCTTGCTCACTCCACAACCATCATCTCGGTACCCGCGTGTGGCTGTTGCTGACTACTTCCGAAATGCCAGCCAGCTTCGCAAGTGAAACGGAGCAGCTAGTTGGGCAGCGTGCACACGGCGCCGCCACCCAACCTTCAACTTGGTCGCAGCTCAAGCCAGAAATTTCTTGGTTCTGCCGAAAGGGTTGTTTTTGCATTTTTGAAATAGGGCATTCATTGTGCAGTCTCTGTCCTGGCTGCCAATGATGCCTAGACTCTGCCAGGCTAGGCACACGCAGGCAGCATGCTCGCCGTTGCCTACAAGCGCACTGCAGCGGGCGCACCAGGTGACTTGTGTGCCGCCTGGGCCTTACGCCACACGCTCCAAGCACCGACGGCACCTCAAAGTAGGTTGTGGGTCACATGGCTTGCAGGCAGGCTACACAGGAGCAGCGGGCAGAGTGGGGCACGCTATATACAGTGGCACCTCGGCCGTATACTCGAAGTACTACGAAGTATAAATATTTATAAAAATATACGTATTTTAATACGGTTATAATATGTACTTCAGAAGTATTCCTGTATCTATACATTACACGATATGTGCCAACCCTATTGAGCATCCATGCATTCAGGGGGTGCGCTGGTGTTGTGTTGGCGTCGATGTGTGTTGTGTTGGCGTCAATGCGTGTCTACGAGAGGCACCAACACAACACTGGCACGTCACTCACTGGTGCATGCAGACAAGTCATGGCAATTGCGGCCAGCACAAGCCAATAACTCACTTGCACGGTGGTTGTCTGGGTGTTGTTGACACGCTCCAGCTTGGAAGTGGTGCCCATGAGCTCCGTGATTAGCGTGGTCTTGCCGCACGACGCCGGGCCCTCCAGCAGCAGGGGTATGTTGCACGCGACCGCCGCGCAGCTGCGCTCGGCGTAGTGCCGGCGCTCCTTGGTCAGGTAGTGCTTGGTGGTGTTGCCAGAGGTGGCCCTGGCGGTGCGTGCAGCCACCATGGCATCCGTCAGGCTGCGCGTGCAGTGGGGGGGCGCTGCCGTCTGGGTGCGCAGGTTGGCAATGAAGGTGCTGGGGTCAGCTTCCTTGAACATGCCCGCAGTGACCAGCTCAAATGCCGCGCACAGAGCAGGGCCGGGTGCCAGGCGTGTGGCGCCAGCGCCGCCAGTCACCCCATGCTGCAGCCGGTAGGCGCTGTCCAGCAGCCGGACCATGGAGCGGAACGTCAGCGCCGTGCTCAGCAGCTTCTCTTGCTTACCACCCGGCCCCAGGCTGCTCCAGATGAGCCAGCAGGCGTTCACAACATGGGCACAGTCGCTGGACGCAAAGTCAAGGCCCATGATGGCAGCCGCCAACGGCGTCACCTCCTCCGTAAAGGGCTTGGGTGTCGTCGGCAGCGGCGGCATGTACACCGTAGTGAAGCGGTTGGACAGCGCCGGTGACAGCTCTGAAGCTGCGGCGGCGCCCTTGCTGCCACAAGTCATGGTAGCCAGCACCCTAAAAGTTGGGGGCACACTCAGCGGGTCGGTCGCACCGTTCTCAGTCAGGCACCAGTGCACAGTCTCCTCCAGCAGCGGGTTGAGCCGCTCCAGCACACAGGCGTCTCCATCGCTGAGGTTATCAAGCAGGAGCCACGAGCCGTCCTTGAGTGCCTCGGTGACAATGCCATCCTCCCACTTGATGCGCTCACTCTGCTGGTGGTCATCGCTGTCGGTGGCGGCAGCTGCTGTCACTTCGGCAGCCATGGCCTTGTTGCCGCAGGCTGGCATGTGCGACCCCACCAGAAAAGAGGTCTCAGTCTCCGAATTGAGGCACACCTGCCGGCAGCGCATGCCACTCAGTGCCGCCAGCGCGATGACCACACTGCTCTTGCCACAGCCGCTGGGGCCAACGAGTAAGGTGGGCAGTTGGGCGCGCACAGCGCGCACCACATAGACAGCCGTCTCCCGCAGGCGGGGAGTCAGTGCCAGTGGGCAGGCCGCAAGCGACTGCCCCTGGGCTGCCGCCACCGCACTCAGGTGGCACGCCGCCGCAGCCTTGCTGGTGGCAAAGACATCCTCAAAGCACTTGCGCAGCACCTCCTGTGCGGCCGGGTGCCTCAGGGCCCGCATGTAGACGGCTGCGCCAACAGCGGCAAACTCTGCCTCAGAACGGTCCGTGGCGGCGACCAGGGAGGCGGCAGCCGTGTGCAGCCACTCGAGCCACAGCGTGCCGCATGGCGTCACGCCATAGGCACTGAGGAAGTCATGCGAGAGCATCGCCTCCTCGCACATCCTGTGCACCTTGGCCATGCGCCGCGCTATCGCATCATTCACTGGAAAGACTGCCGCCGTGAGCTGCTCCGCCGCCTTGAAGATCTGGGCGCTGAGCGCCACCACAGCGGTGGGCGCATGGAGTGCACGACCGTCACAGGGCAATGAGAAGGGTCCCGCCTGCAGACAGCTGCCGGCCCGCGCCACCAGCACCTTGCTGCTGTGCCACCACAGCGCCTCCATTGGCGCGCCAAAGACGCCCTGAGTGACTTCCTTGATCATGCCATGCACACGGTTGCACACGGCGTCCGTGCGGAAGCGCATGCCATATGTGCACCACAGTTCCAGCGCCACCCACTGCCGCAGCGTAGACGCCTGGCCCGCCGCAACCACATCGTCGCGGATGGTCCCATTGCCGCCGAGATGGGCGACCACCGCCAGTAGCTCACGGATGGAGGTGGACGCGTAGGCGTGGTTCTCAGCCGACAGGTCACCCTCCAGCGCCTCCCGCAGCTTCACATGGAAGGCAACCAGGCAGGTCGCCACCAGGCCGAGTGATGCGGCGGCGGTGCCCTGGACGCCCACGCCAAAGCCTGCCACCAGCTTGGACGTGACCACCTCCCGCCACTCCTCAGCGGAGAGCTCACTGAAGTTGAGGGAGACAAAGCGTCCTAGGAAGGACTGTGACAGCACCTCGCGCTTGCCCTTGAAGGCGCCGTGGGAGGGGTTCTGGGCGGCAAAGAGGCGGAAGCCATCGTGCATCTCCACTACCCGCTGCGGTGCGCGGGCGTTGGTCGCATCACGGATGGTTAGTCGCCGGGTGTCCATGGCCTCCTCTAGGCATTGCAGCACTGGTGGCAGGCAGTGGCGGTGGCAACGACAGCGGCGACAGGCATGGCAACAAAGGTGGGTGTGAGTGAACAAGTCACTCACAGGCATCAACACACAGTCACTGACTGTCACTGCACCTGCATCAGAACTTTGAAAATAAACAGATTGTGGTCATTGTTGTGAATAAATAATAGCGGGTCCAGGTGCACCAATTAAAAATAAATACTACTACCTATTTCATAAAGCGCAGGCGGCCGTCATGAGGATAAATAATAAGCGCTGGCCAGGCACTGATAATAACAACTGCAAATACTACAGTAGTAATAATGGGTACTGAGCCCAGAATCGCAATAACAACAAGCGCTGGCCTCACGGTAGCACAGAAAGCACACTCCTTGGGGCCCTGGCATGAGAACAAGGCACGCAAGCATAAGTTAGCAAACCAGCAGTTCATGCATTAGTACAATAGCGTTTGTGTTGTTGCGCGCGCTCGTGCATAGTGTAGCTCTCTTGGCCTTTGTTGACATGGCCAACGCGCCGCACGGCTTGCATGTGGATGCACATTTTTTGTACCACACGTGGCTCTATTGTCGCCTACTTCTGAAGTACGGTATGTGGGTTCTTGCACACCTGGGTGCAAGTAAATGGACTACACTTTGTGCGCCTGTGCTTGCTGGGATGTTACAGCGTCTTCGTCTTGATGCACTGCCAGGTCACACTGCCAGGTCAGACCTTCCGCAAATAATATTCGAATACGAAAAAATAAATAATAAATACATGTAGGTAATAAATACTACTAAGTAATTATTGTTCTAATGTGGCCATTTTCATTTTTAAAAGTATTTCGGGATTATTATTATTTGGTGGCCCGCTTGACACGTGTATTATTACTGTGTTGCGCATGCCGTTATTTGCCTTGACCAAATAACACTTGCATCATCAGCCTCAGTGTGTTTGGTGCAGAAATCAGTATGAGACCGGACCATTTTGAGCCTGTCTTCTCAGAGCTCACACACATGTACTAACACTCACAGGCACCAACACAACACACACAGTCACTGACTGTCATCGCACCTGCATCGGGTGCGAGGTTGATCTCATCCAGCAGCAGCCAGTAGCCATTCCTGAATGCCACAGTGAACGGCTGCTCCACAAGCTCAAAGGTCTCGCCACCGTCCTCCGTGTTCTTCAGGGTGACCTGCCCCAGCAGCGCGTCAACGGTTATGCGGCTGCTCATGTTGAAGCGCAGCATGACCTGGTCTGGCTTGAACAGCCGGGCAGCGGCAGCAACCGTCGCGGACTTGCCCACGCCCGTGCCTCCCTCCAGCAGCACCGGCTCCTGCGAGTGAACACACGCAAGCGTGCGTGGATTGGCAGTGGTGGGGTGGCAGCGATTCAGTCACTGGCAGGAGCTGCCGTGCTGTGGCTGGGGGGCACTCGGAGTGCACCGGTGCGTTGGCTGGATGCTGCCAGTGGTGCGCATTGTAAGTGACTACTGCCTGTGGTCACGCTCATAGTGCTGCAGCAGTGGCCTTTTCAAATAAAATCTCACCTGTGTCTGGGCCAGCTCCAGCACCTTGCGCAGGTTCTCTTGCGTTGTCTTGGTCTCAATGAGGTGGGGAGCGTGGTGACCGGTGCCAGCACCGTTGCCGGCGTGGGACGCCACAGCAGCCGCTGGTGACACCAGCCCCATTCTAGCATCCAGCTGTGCGTGCACCTTGGACCTGTCCGCAGTCACAGCCTGGCTCACAATGCTAGACGCGTCATTGAACTGGCCGGCGACGGTGCGGGCCTCGGGGGGCAGCAGGTTCACCGCTGAGATGCCAGTGCCAGCCTCCGCCGCCTCCTCCAGCGCACGCTCCTCCTGCAGAAAAGTCTGACCATCGTGGTCATGCAGCGCCGCCGTGTCGCGGTCAATGTCCGCCACGACGCCACTGTCACCAGTGCCGGCCACGCAGTAGACGCGCGGCAGCACGTGCTGCTCCTCCGGCCGCAGGCTCAGCATGGCGCTAGTCAAATGGATGGCGGCGTGGCGCGTGCCATCTGCTGGTGACTTTAGCAAGCTGATGATCTGCGGCACGTACTCCTTCAGCACAGCCTTCACCGGCGGGCCAAGGTCCTTGTCATTGAGAGCGGTGCAGATGACTTGCAGGCGTCGTGGCACAGCGGTGGCGGCTGCCGCGGCGTTGCCAGTCTGGACTGCAAGCGGCAGCAGCACCGTCACCAGATCCGTGAGCCCAAACCCCACACCACTGCCGCCCGGCGCACCATCGCCGCCGTCATTCGCCTGCTGCCCCTGGTGCACTGCATCGCACATGCGGAGGTGGTGCAGTGTCGTCGACATGTCCGCCACTGTCCAGTCCAGCTGAAGCAGTTGCTCCAGTGTCGCCTCGTCGGTCACCAACGGGGCCAGCCAGTCCATGAAGCACCGTGACGGCATTGAATTGCAGAGCCGCAGCCAGCACAGGAGTAGCGTTCTGCGCAGGGTGTCCATTGAACCGTCCGGCAGCACACTCCGTACGCAGGTGCCCAGGAGCTGCCGTAGCTGCACGGACAGCGTGGCATCGCCGATGAGTGCGCCGACGGCGTATTCGTGGGCGGGCAGCTCCATCAGCACCAGCAGCAAGTTGCCAAGAATCACCGCCGTGGGGTGGTAGTCATGCCGGCCCTCCGACACAGCTGCCAATGCCGCGCACAGCAGTGATGGCACCAGCGCCGCGGTCTGCTGCCCGTCGCGCACAGAGCCAATGTCCATGAACCAGTCACGCACTCCGTACTCACATGCCCTCTCCTGCGACGTCACCGCCGTGTCCACCAGCAGCAGCGCGTCAGTGGGCCTGTTGCTCACCGCGGCAGCAAGCACCAAACGCACCACGCTGACGTCAATGAAGTCCGACTTGAGGTACAGGCGTGCTACGGCATCAAACACTGCAGTGCGCGCCTCCCCAATGGCCGTGCCGTCAGCGCCGCGCTGCTCAAAGCCCGCCATGGAAGTCAGCAGCAACTCACATGTGACAAGCCTGTTCACCGATGGGAACGGCAGCTGCGGCTTGTCATGGAGGCACGCCAGCAGGTTGGCTGTCAGCCGCAGACTCTCCAAGCCACGCTCACCGTCATCGCGTGCACGCAGCGGGCCGCTGAAGGTGACAAGCAGCGCATCCTCCCCCTCCACCATGTCGGCGGCCGCAAGCAAGCGCGCCATGGTGGGCAGGTGCGCCTTCACCGCAGCCATGCACTCGTGGCGCATCGCCCCAGTGACAGACGGGTCAAAGGCCTTGGAGACGCCCCGCAGCCACAGCGAGGGCGGCAGCATGCCAGTATCGGCGTCACACCACAGACCGAGGGCGCCGAGCATGGCCGGCAGGCCGGCGATGAGGCATGGCGTCAGCACGTCGTTCACCAAGCCCTGCACCACGTGCCTCACATTCCTGGCAAAGACGTCGGTGGGCATGTTGCCAGCGGTGACCGGCGCGCTCTGCAGCAAGGTGACCAGGCACTTGCTGACGGCGCTCAGACTCCCCGCCTCAGCCAGGCGCTTAAGAAGCACACCACGCAGCGGGTCGGGGAAGGGAGGGCGCCGGACGAAGACGCCTCCTCCGCTTGCATCAACGACACGCTCTGCAAAGGCCCCATCTGACCACCTGATCTTTTCCACGACGTCCGACACAACTGTGGATGACAGTGGGAACGTGCAAGCCATGTTGTATTGGACCTCCGGGGTCACTTGACACGCCTGGAGCTCATACACTGGCTTGCAGTACTCTGCCAGCAAAAAGATGCATGTGCGCGGGCGGGCGAGTACACGTGAGTGGCAACGTTGGCACGCAAGTTATGGCGCGTGTCCACAGGTGCAAGTGCGGCACATGATCGCGCGGCACGCAATGTACGGCATGTGGCACATCAGAGCTGTAAGTAGCCCTACTAAAGTATGCGCCGGCGCGTCGCGCCGGCTTTGGTGTGGTAATGATAATACACAACCACAGGCAGCCAATGGAGCTGTAGTAGCACTGCTGGCAGCACTGCCGGCAGCACTGGTTCACTGCACTACTGTAGCTGAATACTACCGTACTTCTAAAGTAGTACTTCTAAGTACTTCTTAAGTAATTAATGCTCAGTTGCCAGCCTCAATGATTCTGCTCCAAGCTAATGCTTTCTGTGGTGGCACCATGCTGCAGGCATCGTCTGCATTGCTTAGCGGCGAATGCCAGTGGCGTCTCTGGAGCGCACTCTTCAGTAAGTTGTACTTCGTACTTGGCCCAGCCAAGTTGCAGCGTGCGCAACTACTGCTGCTGGGCTGCTGACAGCCTGCTGTTAACCCAACGCTGCAGTTCCTCAGGCGGCCTGACCTCATACCAACCGGAACATCTTGTTACCGCTACAAACTTCGACCTGCAACGCGAGTTCTGACGCACGTGGTGTGTGTGGCATCTCTTCCCTCACGATTCCAGAAATTTCCTGGGGAAAAATCAGAGTCAGAGTTAAGAGCTTTATTTTTGGAAAATCGTGCAGAGGCCATCTTTGACAGCGTGCTGCCTCGCCGACAGAGCATGCTGAGCACAGCAACTTAGCGTGACCGAACTAGGTAGGTACTGTACTTAAATTAAGGCAGCCACTGGCACCGTGACTGGCAGCGTTTGCGGCTGGTGGCTGACTTCAAGTGACTTGGACGCACAGAAGCAAGCGCCGCGTACACAGCCAGTGCCAGACTGAGCCTCAGCAGAATGCACCAGCTACAGTAGTGCAGTGAACCAGCCTGGGTGCTGCCAGCAGTGCTACTGCAGCTCCATTGGCTGCCTGTGGTTGTGTATCTGCATCACCACACCAAAGCCGGCGCGACGTGCCGGCGCATAGGGCTAGTGTCCACAGGTGCAAGTGCGGCACAACGGTCACGCGGCGTGCAATAACATGTGGAAATGCCTCCAACTCGGAGCGGCGTGCCACTACTCACCAGCAACCGTCGGTGGCACCAGAAGAAGAAGCCACAGCCTGTCGCATGCAGCATCCATGGCATTCTGCGCGCGGGAGTCGTCGCCAGCTGCTGTGACCACGCTGGACACTAGCAGCAGGGCGTCATCAGCGGCCTCTGCTGTGAAGCTCTTCCCGTCATCCACCGGCGTGCCCATCTGGTTCTGCCGCACAGTCACCAACGCCGCCGCCACACATGGCACCACATCCAGCAGGCGTGCCAGCAGAGCGCGAGCCGCCTGCCTGGCAGCCGCATCGCCTGCATGGAGGTTGTAGCAGAAGCCATCCAGGCCATACGTGCCCCACACCAGCAGCATGAGGCGTGCGCACGCGACTGCGACGCACGCCGCTGCCGGGCTGCTGTCCCCGAGCTGTGCCGCCTTCTTACAGGCAGCATGCAGCACGCTCGCAGAGCCGGCCACCGCCTCACACCAGCCATTCATGATGGGCTGCCAGGTGGTGTCATATGCAGAATCTGGCAGACGGCGCGCGGCGTCATGGTGGCACCGGTACAGGGCAGCGATGGCCAGTTTGCTAGACACCCTGGCCCTCTCAGTGGCAGTTGGCTCCGCTAAGGCTTGCAGGAACGCGCCGACCGCCTTGGCTGCATCCGTCAAAAGCGGCCAGCGGTCCACCGCCACCTGCGTACACGCATTGCGAGCGTGTGCGACAGTTGTGCATGTGCATGCATAATAAGCGTGTGGTGCGTGGGTGTGTGGCTGGCTGAGCATCCATCCACGGTGACCTCAGAGTCTGCGGGTGCCTACCCTGCTCATGCGAACCACCCGTGAGGGTGCTGATGCAGGTGGTAGCCTCCCCTTCCCTGCCCTCCCACATGCGCCTTTCCGCAGGCATCCCATGGACATGCGCGCACAGCATTGGGCGGAGGCGCTCCGCCGCCTAGTGGCTCTCACAAGTCTTAGATTGCCCACTGCCCACTGCTGCCACCTGCGCTGCTGCCAGGGGTGCCTGTGAGGGAGGGCCCGCCATGCGGCATTGTTACTGCCGCACACCCACCGCTGCCGTACGTGCAGGTGCATGCTGCATGTCATGGCATTCTGGGCACGCGCCGGTGGTGGGGGCTTTGGTGGGCGGTTGCGCGTGCGGAGCCTCACCTCGCGTGCACCCCTGGCGGGAGCCGCCATGATGATCGCGGCGGCACCAGGAGCACCGCCCCAAGGATAGCCGGCTGGAGAGTACCACGCCGCCGGCGCTGACCAGAGGATGTGCCCACTTGGCGCTACGCGCCAGCTGCTGGTGGGAGGCGACCCACGCCCCTAGGCCTTGCGAGATTTCCGTTGCAATTGCATGGTAACCGCCCATTAATATTCTGTTGAGCCTTATCTGCCAGGGGGCCGTAGAGAGAATTGGCGGCGAGCCCCCTCTTCGCCGAAGCGCCTTGGGTTTCAACCGCCCTAAGGCTCTCTCTCAAGCCCTGGACGGGTGCACCCACGGCTGTGCGGCAGCGCACCCATGGCTGCACGGGGCGTGGACAGCGAGGAGCGGGCCTTGCAGGCCTTTGCACGTGGCACCAATGTCCAGGGCTGGAGGAAAGCGCAGGGGTGGCTGACAAGGAGCGGCCTCGGAGTCCGCGGCGGCCCGAGGGACGGCGTGGAGTTGGAGGGAGGGCATGTGGTGCGCCTGGAGCTGCCCGGCAACCATCTCTCTGGTACCGCTAGCAACGCCCTTGCTTACATGGCTGGAGTGTGTAATGCGCATGCGGCATGGCCAAAGGAATGTTTGGTGGGCATGGGTGCACGTGTGCCGGCCACCGCCGCCAGCGCGCCTGCGCCCGATTGCAATCGCACATGTGGACAGCACCGTGAACACAGCCGCCTGACACGGCGCACCAACCACACACACGCGCGCACACACACCCCTTCTCGTGCCCTCTGCTGCAGGGAGCTTGTCAGCGGACCTGCAGGACCTGCCTTGCCTGCGCGTTCTCCGCCTGCCATACAATGGCATCCAAGGCAAGAGACGGAGCGCGAGCGGTTTGGTTCTCTATCTCGCACGCCGCGGACCTGCCTTGCCTGCGCGTTCTCCGCCTGCCATACAATGGCACCCAAGGCAAGAGACGGAGCGCGAGCGGTTTGGCTCTCTCTCTCGCACGCCGCGCAGACCCGATGACTAAACCGCCTGCCACTCCCTCCGTGCACCGCACGTCACACACCGCACACGGCGCCTTCTGGCAGGGCGCGTACCGGCGGAGATCGGCGCGCTGGCCAGCCTGGTGCAGCTTGTGCTGAGCAACAACGACCTGTCAGGTGTGCCACAGGCGCGCCGCATGCGCGCGCGGCGTGATTCTGTGCATGCTGTGTCGCCGCCAGCACCATTGCCCGGGCACGCTGCCAGGCACAGTCGCATGTGAGTTGCGCCCTCACAAACCCTACATGTATAACATCCTGCTCGCTGGCGCTGCCTGCGCCGTGCTGTGATCCAGGCGAGATCCCTGTGTCACTTGGCCGCCTCAGCTTGCTGCGCGTGCTGAAGCTCGATGACAATGACCTCCACGGCACAGTCCCTGTCACTGTGGCAGGCTTACCCAACTTGGAGGAGCTGTACGTCAGCGGCAACGCGCGCTTGGAAGGTGCCACCACCACCATGTACACTGCCATTTGAGCATGAGTGCTAGGTGCCGCACATGCACGTGTGTGCACCACACGCCCGCCACTCTCAGCACATGTTGCTGACCTGTACCTGAACTCTCTATTGTGCCGTGCTGTGATGGCATGTTCGTGACTGCCACAGTGCCACGCGGGCTGACAAATGATCACATGGACATGGACTCACGCAGCGAGGTGGAGGTGTTCGTGCGGGCCCTCACTGCCAATGCCTCAGCTGGTGTGGCCCGCCGCACCACTGGACTGGGCATGTCCGTCAACCACATCAACCCCGCGAGGCCGCGCCCCGGCGCGTCTGCGCTGGCGCATCAGCGACCGCGTACCACCCCTCACCTGGGGGTACCAGAGCCAGCAAATGCACTGGCAGTGCCGTCACGGCAGCAGCCAGCTGATTCACCGGCGCTGTACGCCGGCGGGCGGCACACCCATCACACCCATGACCTAGACTCATGGGAGGCTGCGGCGCCCGCCATCCCTGTCCTGCCATCACAGCTGCCGCAGGCGTGGGCGGATCTGCTTGTGGAGCTGGAGGCTGCCAGCGCATTGCCACCTGATGATGCGGCCACGGCTGTCAGCGCTCTGCACCGGGCTTTCAAGGCGGTGCCGCGGCACGTCCAGGCGGCCATCGGCCAGGCTCTGCACCTGGATATGAGACTTTTTGATGCCACCAGTGGAGTGGGGGCGACGCCACCGCCGATTGAAGGCATACTTGCAGCGGCGATACGGTCTGTGCCCGCGGATGGCTCCAACGGCGGCAAGTGGGTGAGTGCAGCCAGGGCGGTGCCAGACACCCCGCCACCCACAGGAGGCGCCGCGTACCTGTCAGCGCTCTGCAAGCTGCCGGGCGCGGTTGGCGGGTACCGCGTGGAGCAGCTTGCCGCCGATCTGGATGCTCTTGGCAATGACAGGGCCAGAGATGCGGGCTTCCGCGGCACACCGCTGTGCTCCCTGACGTGCGCGCTGGTGTGGACAGAGGTGGAAGCGCGCCAGGCCGAGGCCTGCATGCAAGCGCTGCTCTTCCTGCAGGCGCCGCCGGCGCACCGCCAGGCGCAGTGCCTTGAGCATACGTTCTGGACACGCCTCGCACTTGAAGTGGTGGCCAAGACCAAGGCGCAGATGGCGGCTGCCGCGCGCTGTGCCGCATTAGATGGTGGCGGCGGCGCCGCCGCTGCGCGCCGCATGAGCACAGAGGTGGTGCAAGCGCCCGCCGCTGTGCCGCCCGCAGCCGCCGAGGACGCATTCCAGGTGGAGTGGACGGCGCTGCAGGCTGACTACAACCTGCAGAGTGACGCCATGGATGAGCTGCTGGGCATGCCTGGCATGCACGGCATAAAGGAGCAGTTTCTGGAGATATGCGCCAACGTCGGCGTGCACCGCATGCGCGGCACAGATGAGAAGCAGTGCCGCCATGTGAGGCTCGAGGGCAACCCAGGTGCGTGTCGGCAGCCGACGCTTTAGCGTGCATATGCGGTGCGTGTGTGCGCATATGTGGTGCGTGGTGCTCCGCTGACTGAGTGTGCGCGCATATGGGTGCGTGGTGCTCCGCTGACTGTGTGTTTGCGCATGTGGTGCGTGGTGCCCCGCTGACCGCTTGGTGTGCGCATGTGGTGTGTGGTGCTCTGCTGACGGCGTGGTCTGCACACACTTGTCACACCATCATATGGTGCAGGCTGCGGCAAGACCACCATCGCCAGACTCTACTGCAGAATGCTTGCTGACATTGGCCTGTTTGGCAAGGCGTCTGGCGGCGGTGCTGCTGCCGCGGCGGGCGGCGCCGGTGCCGCAGCGGGCAGCAGCGCCGCGGCAGCGGGCTCAACCGCTGGCTTTCAGTCAACGACCGGTGCCAAGCTGAGCGACGAGGGAGTGGCCCTCATCAAGAAACTGCTTGATGACATAGATAACGATGGCGGCGGCGCCCTGTTTGTGGATGAGGCATATATGCTGCTTTCCGGCACCATCGGTGGCAAGGGCAAGGCTGTGAGTACGCTGCTGCAGCGTTGCGCGTGGCGCAGTGTGTGGGTGGGATGTGAGTGTGCACGGGACATGCGCGTGACATGTCACATGAATCTGACGGCATGAATCTGACGGCACCTCTGTGACCACGTGCGCTCACCGCTTGCGCTGACCATCACTGGCCGGCAGGTCCTTGACTACCTGCTAAACGAGCTGGAGGACAGGCGTGACCGTCTGGTGGTGGCGTTTGCGGGCTACAAGGATGACATGGACAAGCTCTTTGAGTACAATGATGGCATGCCCAGCAGGTGAGAAGGGGAGGGCAGGGGATTGCATGCGGGTGGTGGTGACCGTCATCACTGGGTGACGGCACATGCTTCACAGGACTCATGTCGTGTGGAACCGCTGTGCCGCCGTCGTGCGCGCTGGCCGGGCCGCTCGCAGGTTCCCCATCACCATGACCTTTGAGGACTACTCAGATGAGCAGATGCTGGCCATCCTGCTGCAGATCATGGCCAAGCGCAAGGGCAAGGATGGGCACATGTTCACCTTTGAGGGGGGGGACGACCGGTGGGCAAAGATAGCCATTGCGCGGCTGGGCAAGATGCGCGGCAAGCGTGGCTTTGGCAACGCGCGCACTGTGAGGGTGTTCTTGGAGAAGGCAAGTGCGCGCCTGGCAGGCTGCTGCGCCACGCACCACATCAGCAGCAAGTGACACGCACGTCAGTGTGCGAACCCCCGGCACGCGCCCGTGGCCCTCCACAACTCACGCACCCGCAAACATGCGCGTGCGCCATGGCATCCGCAGGTAATGGACCGACAGGCGCGCAGGCTGCGCAAGGAGCGCACCGCGGACCCGTTTGTGTTCACCAAGGTGGATCTGCTGGGCGAGCCGGTTGTTGACCTCAACAAGTCAAAGGTGGGTGCCACCTGCTGACGTGGTGTGATGCAGCGGCTGCTGCGTGGTGATGACACGCGCTTGCCATTGGCATGGTAGCTGTGCTGACACACGTCGCCGTGCCGCCGCTGGTCATGCATGCGCGCGACTGTGACGACACGTGCCGAAGGCGTGGCGCAACATGGATAAGCTGATTGGGCTGAGGAGCGTCAAGGACACCATCATCAACATGGCTGAAATGGTCAAAACAAACCTGGAGCTGGAGCTGGCGGGGCAGCCGCAGGATGAAGTGGGCCTGAACCGCCTCTTCCTGGGCAGCCCAGGTGCTGCTGCTCGCTGACAGTTCAGCTCACTCCACCTGCCGCTGACCTCCCTCCTGCGCACTGCGCCGCCACACGCTGACAGCTGTGCAACGCCCCGTGCCACTGCTGACCCGCTGCCCGAGCACCGCCACCAGGCACCGGCAAGACCACCGTCGCCAAGCTGTACGCTGAGATACTGCGTGACCTGGGCCTGCTGTCCAAGGGGCACATGGTGCTCAAGACAGCCAAGGACCTTGTGGGTGACGTCGTGGGCGAGGCCGAGAAGCTCACCAATGCCGCGCTGGCGCAGGCGGAGGGCGGCGTGCTGGTCATTGATGAGGCCTATGACCTCTATGGCAGCACGGGCATGGGCGGCAGCGCCAATGTGTACGGCAGCGCGGTGGTGTCAACCATTGTCGGCAAGGTAAGCTGATGGCAGTTGTTTGGTGCCCCTCTCGTTGCTGAGGCGCTGTGATTGTGCCACGTGGACTGGTGCACCCAGTTCACACAACATATACATGCTGACGCATCACTGCCTTGCTAATTGGTGACTGACGCGCCACCGCACTGCCTTGCTAACTGGTGACTGACACGCCACCGCAGGTGTTCAACACGCCAGGCGAGGACCGCGCTGTGTTCATGCTGGGGTACCGCCACCAGATGGAGGAGATGCTCCGGGAGAGCAACCCTGGCCTTGAGAGCCGCTTCCCGCTGGCCACCGCCTTTGACTTTGCTGACTATGACAGTGATGAGATGCT
Organism: Ophiocytium majus; assembly: GCA_032358315.1. Taxonomy (NCBI): domain Eukaryota; class Xanthophyceae; order Mischococcales; family Ophiocytiaceae; genus Ophiocytium; species Ophiocytium majus. The sequence goes on along the minus strand of JAULBY010037667.1, from coordinate 2,437 downwards.
CAGCATTCTGAGGTCCTACATGGACCAGGGTGGAATGGATGCGGAGGTGAGTGGGCGAGGGCCGGTATGGATGCCCGACAGCGTGCACTTGTGCCCTGATGCTGGCCGCCAGTCACCCATTCTTGAGCTGCACGGTACTCACCAACGCCACTGCTCGTGCCATGACTGTGCATTGCATGGCAGTATGAGGCGCGCCGGGCTGCGCTCAGTGTGCTGGAGCAGAACCGCAACGTGTCCAAGAACTTTGGCAATGCGCGCAGTGTGCGGAGCCTGCTAGAGGAGGCTACGATGCGCCGCTGGGGGCGCGTCGCGGGCAGCGCCAACAGGATGGACAAAACGCTGGTGAGCTAGTCAGCAAGTCACCTTGCCAACCTTCTCACTGCGTGCGCCCCCTTAGCATGTGCTGACAGCGCGCGTGCTCATGCGTGGCGCACCTGGCGTCTTGCCCTGCCGCCGCTGCGCCGGCAGGTGCCCTGTGACTTTGACCCAGACTACAACAAGGCCGCCAATCCAGAGACGCTGATCCAGGAGCTGTTTGGTGACTTGGTCGGCTGTGAGAAGGTCGCTTCAGAGGTAAGCTCACTCACCACTGCTGTGTGCACGCACATGCATGTCAAATTGAGTGAGTATACACAAGCGCTTGGCACACCTCAATACGCACGCTAACGCCCCATGCTGTTGACCGTCCGTGGTCACTGCTGTCACCACGGTCACCAGGTGCGGCGCATACACAGCACGTACCGCGCCGCGCGCGACGACGGCACAGACCCGCTGGAGCTTGTGTCCATGAACTTCTGCTTCACGGGTGCGCCGGGCACTGGCAAGACCACGGTTGCACGCCGAGTGGGCCGCATGTTCAAGGCAAGCTTGCTCACTCAGCACGGGTGTTGACACCAGTAACTGTCATGAGCTGTGGGCCGCTCAGCACTGTGACAGCGTGAGGTTGACCCCTGGCTCACACGCTCTGCACGTGTGCGCACTCGCCGCATGTGTGAAATGCCAGGAGCTCGGTGTGCTGACCAGCGACGAGGTGGTGGAGACCAAGCCACGTGACTTCTCAACCGGCTATGCTGGGCAGGCGGCGGAGCAGACGGAGAAGGTGTTTGACAAGGCGCTGGGCAAGGTTTTGTTCATTGACGAGGCCTATGGCAAGTGACTCTCCGACAGGTGTCTGGTGGCATTGGGTGCACATGTGGCCACGCTAGCACAGTGACTTACAATGTGACACAGGGCAGCCGCTGTCTGCATGGCTGATCAGGTGTACCCACCCGCCTGCTGCTCCTGGCATGCTCTGCGCAAGCAGGCCTGGACCCGCGGCAGAGCCAGGACCCCCTCATGAAGGGCGCAGTCGACCAGGTTGTTCAGTGCCTCACTGACAAGCGCTACCAGTACAAGATGGTGGTCATCCTCGCAGGGTACCGCAAGACCATACACAGGCAAGCGCTGTGCCGCACAGGCGTGACATGCCGCCTGTGTGCCAGCACAGGCAGTGGCCAGCGGCACAACTGTGCTGCACAATGACCACCAGTGCACGCATACCACTGATCTGTTGGAATGCCACTGATCTGTTGGAGTGTGCATTGCGCGCGCAGGCTGCTGGAGGCAAACGACGGGCTTGGCAGCCGCTTTGAAGCTGAGCTGCACTTTGATGACTTCAGTGATGAGGCCATTGCCTCGCTGCTCCGCAGCGCACTCAAAGGCCGCAATCTCACCCTGTCGGCTGCGGCGGAGGCTGTGCTGCCGGGCCTGTGCGTTACGCTGCGCACCTCGCGCGGCTTCTCCAATGGGCGCACGGTCATGACGTGGAGCAAGAACATCTACACTGAGATGGCGCAGCAGCGGATGGTTGGTGCAGCATCAAGACCGGGCGGTGCCGACCGCGGTGCCAGCCGGTGCGTCGAGCCCCACATCCTGCAGGCTGCGCTGGATCGCTATCTGGCCAAGCTGCCGTCTACGGGACCTGAGCCGGCTGATGCCATGGACTCTATGCTGTCGGGCTTGCCGGTGGCGATGGACATGGCCCCACTGCCGGAGCAGCACCGCCCAGCACTGAGGCAGAACGCGGCCGTGGCCCAGCCGGCGCAGGAGCAGGCGGCGGTGGAGGAGGAGGAGGAAGAGGTGGTGCAGAGCACACAACAGGTGGACACATCCGGGCTCCGCCTGTGCAGCATTGATGAGTGGGATGCGGTCATCGCTGAGCTGGCTCGCATCGGCATCACGCCGGACAGCAACATGGAGCTGCTGCGTGAGTTTGGCGGCGGTGCGCTTGCACCTGCGCTGCGCTGCGCGGAGGAGGAAGCACTGGCGCGCTTTGAAGCGCAGCGCGCCCTGCTCGCGGAGGAGATCAGGCGCCAGCAGCAAGAGGAAGAGGAGCGCGCAGAGCGGGCAAGAGCTGAGGCTGAGGAGCTGGAGCGGCAGAACAGGTGCATAATGCTGC